>JASSUY010037468.1:0-55000 GCA_032466535.1 Forpus xanthops
GAAGCATCTTTTGAAAAGTCTGAAGGTAAGTGAGATGAATTCTCCCATTATTTTTTCTGTAGCTTTTTATTTGGGTTTTGGGTTTGTTTTAATAGAATAAAATATTATCTGCCTGCACTTAAACTCTCTTTACGAATGCATTCAGTAGGGTTGCCACAGACCACAGGAATGAGACTATGAGCAGTGGCCTTTGGGTGGTCTTGAAAACAACTAATCCTTTGTGGGTAGGAATACCAAAGCAGAGGGCAGCTTGTTTCTCTCCTAAAATGTCAGCAGTGTTTATTTTAACACATAATGATGAAATCCTGAACCTTATTTAAATTTAAGAGGGGGACATAAGTTTGATTTGGCCAAATATCAAATAGTCAGTGAAGCAAGAACATAATTTTTCTTGCTTTTACCTGCTGTAGTGCTTTATCATAAGCTGATGTGCTGAGGAGTAGGAGTATGTAAGGGTATTACATAGTGTATAACAACAGTATGTATAACAATGGTAAAATGCTGACTTACACATGAAATTTGTTCTCCCTTTTTGAACTTAACTGAGAATGTAGAATCTGTTGAAGGTGACTCATGAGCTAATATTCCCAGGCTAAATATAATGAAGGCGTTAAGTATTATCTCAAGGTATTATTCTGTCCAGAAATAAATACTGATATTCTGGGCATACTTCATTAAAAATACCCCATCAAAGAGCATCAAACCCAAAAGTTACAAACTGGTTTAAGTGGTTCATCTGACTGAAGAGATCCTTTTCTGAAATCTCACATAGAAACAGAGCTTCTACAGAAATTCTCTTCAATATTTTCTTAATGCTGAGACAACTGTGCCTTACACTATTTGCATTTTAGTGTTTGAATTATCGCAGGTTTACAAAATACAGAATGCATTTTGCAGGGTAAAAGGGAGAGAATGTGTTTTTTATGTAAGAATTAGTTTGCAGAATAGGATGTTTGTACCAAGACTCCTGGAGATGTATCTTATCTGAGATATGATTATGCATCCCATCTTCTCTCTTGTATCACTGGCTTGAAGTTGCCCTTTGCTTCCTTCAGCAGGCAGTCAGTGCTGATGTCTGCATTGCTTGATTGCAATTAACATTCCCATATTTGTCATAATTTGGTATGTTCAGCTAAATGAAAACTAACAGTGAAATAGAAGTAAAAGGATGACTTAATAGATAATACGTTGGTAGTCATTTGCTGGGGTGTTAGCAAGCATGATGACTGGAGTATGGATTTGAAAATATTGCTGTGTTTCTTAAGGCAAAAAAAAAGTCATTAATTTTTGTAGTCACTGCAACAGATTCCAGCTCTCACTGAGCAGTACTTAATGATAATCTTCCTACCTCTGCTTAGCCTTGCATTGGCAGAAGTTTGCAGTCTCAAGGCCATAGGTGCTTGTCCTGGCAAGGTTTCTGAAGTGCTGATTTACTGACTGGTGTTGCCTGGGGCAATGTGTATGTTTCTATAAAACTGTGGGAAACGTAGTTGTATGTTATATTACTGTATGTAAAACAGTAATTTCTGATACTGTGTAAGTTGCAGCAAGAAGTAAGCTGAAGAATGTTTTTGCTTTCCTGTTTTGCTTTTCTGTTGAACCAGAGCAAGGCTAGTAAGAAATGAATTATGTGTGTGACAGAGAAAGACCTTTGGGTATACGTAAAATAAAAATAAATATTTGGTTTTGTATTTTTTTTTTTTTTTTTTTTTTTTTTTGCTGGGCTTTAAATTACATCTGCATTTGGTTTTGTTCAGATAACCCCTGGTGAAAGTCATGGCTTGTTATATATGTTAAATGTTTTCTGCTTGTCATCTTATTTCCAGGAGTTGGCTAATTTATGAAAGGCAGTTTCATTTAGCTTTCTCCCCTGACAACTGACTGTTCTCTAGAAATAAAATGAAGCAAATAAACAGAACTGTCGGCTACAATGGCAAAAGCACTAAAAGATCAGGTTTTGGGAAGGAAGATCTGACCAGTGGCTTTTGAAGGCATAGATTCTGCTGCCAAAGCTTCTATTCTGGTTGATCAGCTGGGAAAAAGGAGTTAGTTTTGAAAATGAGATGTGGGTGAAAATATTCCTTTCTTTCTTTCTTCTTCTTTTCTTCTTAGAAAGATTCAGTTCAGAATAATAGATAAAATTCTTGGAAAATCATCCAGCCTTGACTTTGTTTGGTGGACATAGCAGTGTTAGGTTTAGAGTTGGACTTTATGATCTTTTCCAACCTGAAGGATTCTTTGAAGGTCTTGCAGCTTTTTGTTGTGTCTTACACCAGAGTTTCAGCAATTCTGTTGAATTTCTTGTGTACTTTTCTATTTTTTTAATATGGGTGGAATACTTGGAATGAATAAAAGGGGAATTTAAAGAATGAATAGTTTTTGTTGGTCATATTGCTTCCTGTGAAGAGTAGACCAATTCATTTTCCTAATAAGGCTGCGCTGGATGTTGGAATGTTTTGAATTGCATTAAATGTCATAAAAGCATTCATCGGAGAGGAATGGCTTGTGGTATGTTTACAGAGCAAATTTGATCACATTTGGTTGAAATGAGCTGTTTACACAGGCTAAATATAGTGCTTTTTTCCTCAAAAAAGAGTAAATGACTTTGATATAGAAGCCTGTGCAAAAACTTTGTGCACTTTAATTTTCAGTATTAGGCTGTCAGTAAGTGTTGGCCATTGCTTTTATTGTTGTCTATAATAATTTGTAGGAAGCTTGAAACTGTAACCATTTGTCAAGGTCTTTTGTGTGAGTTGTTTATAATAAACAGTTATACAGAGCTTTTATGTCTTTGCTGTGTTTGTATGTGATTAAAAATATTGCATAAACTAATATACTGAACTGTTTTAAATCATTCAAAAATACCCTGCTTTTTTAGTAAGTACAGGGCAAGTGTGTCATCTCATTGTGAAAGCCTTTATCATTAGTTACTATACATTCAGCATGACCAAGCCAGCATGAAGTCCTAATACATTTAATTGCTAGGTGATAAGCAAAGTGCTAACAGCTAAGAAAATATTCAAGATTACGCAGTTTAATTATTTTTTTTTCTATGCAATTTGATGATATCTATCAAAACCTGAAGGAAAATAGCCCTGAAATGACTGTTGGGTGTGTTTTGCTCTCAAGCTTGATGTGAGCATTTCCTTTTGTACTGTCTTGTCTAACAATGCTGCATTTTTTCACATTCAGAACTTGGTAGCTCCGTTTGCTGGGTAAGCATTTTCTTTTTATGGTACAGGATAAATCACAGATCTCCGTCTGATTATGATCTGAAGTCAACAAGGCCAAGTTAAACTGTTTGAAGTATGTCTGGGACGCACAAATGAATGTCCTTGTTTCAAGTATGTTTAGGGGAAATAAAGTAATGTTATGTTGTCTGACTCCAGTGTTAAAAGAACATTGGGAACATTTCAGTTACCAAGCCTCTTTTTTTTCCCCACCCTTTTTTGCTTCTTTTTGTGTGATACTTTTGAAGATGAATTCTGAAAAGTACATCTTCAGATCATCTGGACATAGTGGTTTGAAATATTTTTTACTCAGTGCTGTATTGATGAATGCAGAGCAGTTTCAAATCCATTGCCAACTCAAATTTGATTTTGTAAAAATAATATTTAAGTATATTCCTTTTATGAGACTAAAATTTCAAGGTCCAGCATTAAGCAGAGATTTTTTTTTTCTCAAGCATGAAATATGGTCGTTGACTTGAATGAGGAATGTCTTTCTACTTCTTGCTCTTAGATCAGCTTAATAAATACACAAAATGTTCCAAGTTATTTTATTAAAAAACATGTCATAAAATATGGAGCGAGATGCATGTTTCTTTCCAACTTAAAAAGAAAGAAAAGTTTCCATATGTATTGGCACTTTTTTCTTCTTCTTCATTCTTTTGTTGCTGCAAATTGACAACTCTGCAATTAGACGTGATTAATGATGTGCCCTCGTGCTTTGGAGGGCTGGAGGTCAGTCTTCTTACAGGCCGCATACCCTGTGGGAAAGAGGAGAACAGACCTGTTCCTCAGTGCAGACAAAGCCCCCTCTCTGTTGAGAATTACTGTTGATCTGGACATAATGCGTGTCAGCAGCAATGCAAAAATGGTGAAGGCGAAGTGCAGAAGATGATCTTCTTGTGGTGGATTTTTTTCCTTTTTGTTTTTTTCTTTTCCTGAAAACATTGTGTGTAGTTTATATGTATCTTCCTTTTTGTGAATTAGCTACTGACCTTGCAACAGGATTGCTGTTGTTGGAATCTGAGTTTTCTATGTTTTCCTGGTAGAAATAGGAGAGCTGATAGGTTTATACAATGGAGGTGTTTTAAATTGCAACATCTGTTAGCTGGTCTCCATTTTTTTTTTGTCTCCCTGGCAAATTACCTTCTGGAACTGGGATTCCAGCTTCAGTTCTTCAGACCATTTTTTAGAAGATTTGTTGGCAGCTGTAGTTGTTCAGACAGGATATGATCTCTGGGTTTTGGATCATTAAGGATGCCAGCTCTTATGAGCATCTTCCAAATATGGCCAAAAATGTTTTGAAATGTGGCAAGAAGCCACTTTTCTGCCAGAACAGCATGAAAAGATTCAAGTGTATCAGCAGCAATATTTGCAGACAAAATGTTAGTGTGTCAGTGGTTTATTTATTTTTTTTGTTTCGTTTTGTGTATGTTCTATGTTTGCATATAAGTATATGCAAATCTGAAAAAAAGCAAAACACGACTATCAAGTGAGGTGCCTTTATCTGTAACATATTGTCAGTTCACGTATAACAGAGTCTGCCAATTCTTTTATCGTATTAATCCTTTCCATTGTGGTACTTCCTTTCCTTCCCACCACTCCGTAGTAGTTTCAATGCATCCATTGTTTGGAAGAAATTTTTTTGCTTCTTACTGTGGAGTTCAAGTGACATTAACCTTACCCTTGAAGACCAGAGACTGTGCAAAAAGCTTCTATGTTATTTAATTTCCTAAATCCTTCAGAAGGTTTTTGCTGTTGTTGTTCTAAAAGGAAGCTATCTGATATAAGCCTGAATAAAGGTTATGCACTATTTAAAATGTAATTTACTTGACTAGCGCTTTTGAGTCACATGGCATAGCATCTTATGAAGGGAAGGAAAACAATAAGCAAATTTGTCTTCTAACTGATAGGGGTATTATGAATTTATAAATAAAATACTACTTGATGGTAGATGCTAGTGTTCCTAACACTGTATCTGGATAAATTAATCCCATTTGGTTTTGCCTTTTCATTGTGCTAACAACAGTGTTGTAAGTTCAGCTTGAATATTTCTGTTTCCTTTAGAGGAAACAAAATGTTATGGTTTATGTATTTGTGATGACATGATGATTTGGAAGAGGGAAATGCTTAAACATTCAAGAACTTTGGTTTTTACACTTAGATGTTTTTTCTGTTACAGAGTGTCTTCTGTGCAAAAACCCGATATTGTTCAGGTACCAAAGGTATGTATACTGCAACCAAGAAATGTAGCATGTGGCACTGTTACCCATCTGTCACACCCTTTTGTTGATAAGCAGCTGTTCAAACTTTCCCTTCAATATAACATGCTTGATTTCCATGTCTTACATTAAGAGCATTGCAGCATTTGAATCTGAGTGATCCCTGCCCACCCCTGAAAAAAAGGAGAGACATAATTAAGAGTCCTGACAGATGATTATTAAAAAAAGAAAAAAAAAAAGCTTAATGGATATTTTTTTCCGACTCTTAGAACATTACATAGATATTCAAATTTTTCCTTAATCCTTCAGGGAGAAACATTAGTAGAGGTTTTTAGTGATGCGTTTTGTTGTTTTTTTGTTTTTTTGTTTTTTTTTTTCTTTTTTTCTTCTTTTTTTGTTTGCCTTTGGCTTTGATTTGGTTTTTTTGGGGTGTTTTTGCATTTTTTTGCTGTTTTGTGTTTTGGATTTTTTTTTGTTTTTCAGTGAACGCTGAAATTGTCATTTATATTTGGAGAAAGCTTATCTAAATATTAGAATTTGAGAGAGCAGTTCCCCTCACTTCACTTAAAATCCTGGGGACTTATTTGTTCTCAAGTGCTTCTAATGTTTTGCTCTCAAGCAGATTTATCTTTTGGGTAAGGATGCTGTTTGCGAACCTGAAATTGCTTACAAATGGCCTGTACATGAAAATCCTCTCCAGTAGACATAAATAATTTATAGTATATTATTGCTTTGCTGACTGTGATTTGAAAGGCCACAGTTTGGGAGCCACCACGGTAAAACGTAGCTCCCAGAAAAAGAAAAAAAGTGTTTTTTCTTTTTTCTTTTTTTTTTTGAGTGTTTTGATCTGACAAGGGTATATGAAGGTGTTGAGGCTCATTGGTGGAGGTGCAACTGAAGAAGCTGACTGAGTCTTGAAGCACTGGCCATTAATAACTGAGCTCAAGGGTTCTGGTTCCTCTCTCAAGGGCCCTATCAACATATAAATACAAACAGTGTGTGTGTACACACATCCATGCTGTTCGTTTATGGGAAACGTACATATCTTAAGTTGGGTTTGAGAGGTGGGATGTGGATTTTATAAAAAGCAACTAATTTTTTTCCACATGAGTTAACCCAGTGGGTTTTACAGTGGAATGGTTCTTCAGTTTCTCTTGAATCTGATTTGTGGGGTGTCTGTTTTGGATAAGAGGAGAGGAGTTATCATCATGGGATTGCGTATTGACTGTGCATGCTTGGATCATTCTCTTTCCTAAACGCATGGCTTGTTTTCTTCCATACACTTCATGGCTGCAGTCTCAGTAAAGCTTGCTTCTGTGCTTCTTGGTTTCATGCTAGGTGGGTTACCTGCCGTGAGAGCGGTGAATATCCCTGCTGAGGAATGTGCATGCGTTTGGCGTGGTTTTGTGTGTTTCTTTTTTGTTTTTCATCTCGCATAGGGAGAACCTAAAGAAGTAGTTAAGCCTGTGCCCATTACCTCTGCTGTTGCACCCAAAGTCACTGCCACAGCGAGTGTGGCTTACAATAAGACACCGAGGCCATTTGGAGCCATAACCTCTTCCAAAGTCACCTCCATCCCATCACCGTCCTCCGCCTTCACCCCGGCCCAGGCAGCTGCCGCCCCGGCCCCGTTCGCTGTGCCCGGACTGCATGTTAACGCCAAGCCTAACGCTGAGCAGTGCTCACCGGTGCTGAGCGCTGCTAAACCTGCAGTTAATGTCCCATGGCAGCACGCCACGCACAATGCCCGCCCTAGCGCCTCTGCTGGCGACGGCACCCAGGATGTAGCCGACGGGCAACGACGAGGATTCAGAGAAAACCAGGGGGAGAGTAAACAGCAAAATGGGTAGGTGGGATTTCTTTTTGCTGTGAGGGTCTTTCCTCACAGGAAAAAAGCTGGGCTTGTATAAGGGCTAAGTCAAACACAACTTGGAGGAGGAGTCACTTCAGCCTCAGAAGCAGATCTCTGGGGGAAGGGCTTGTGTTTTAAAAGGGATGCTTTAAGGGGTCAAAGTGATGATTTTTCTCCAGAGTGACATATCAGTTTATGAAGTGTCACAGCTAAATTGAATCAGGACCACAAAATGCCTTATACAGTGGGTTCTATCACTATGTGTTCTGGACCTTACAACAAGCCCAGTGTTAATTTCAATGTCTCTATTGCACTGTGCATTTTGACTCTTGATACAGTGACTGAAAGCAGCAGGCACCCAAAAATGCAAGAGTGGTCTGTCTGTAGGTGCTGTGATGGCCGGGAATGAGATGCTCAAAGGGCGCAGCAGGACCAGTGGAGAGAGGTCCCAGAAGGGAGGCAAAGGGACAGATGTCACTTCTCTGCACACACATGCGAGAAAATGTGAGAAATTTTAAGGTGCATTCAGGGAAGCCAGCAGGTTTAGGCACATTTTTTTGTAGCATTATAATATCTCAACTTTAAATGTTGCCTTTATCCTGAAAATGAAATACAGTTTTAAAATTTGAGTAACTTTCATTTTGTGTAACTTTCGTATTCAAATAATTGTTTATGTTAAAGTGATGGTGGAGACCTAACATTTAGGGGACTGTAAGGCTGCATAAAAGGCGTAAACTTTATACTGTGGAGCATCTAAACTAGTAAACAAAGATTAGTAAATTAAACTGAGCCCAGCAGCAATCCTGGGCACTCAGACATGCAATGCCACCCTGTTTCATCATCATGCTTTTGGCAGGGGGCACCTTGGGCTCTCCCAGAAATTCTTGGGCAGGGCTTAGGATCTGTAGTGCCTTAGGAACTGGTTTCCAGTGACTGCTGTGCTGTGGGGAGAGGAGGAGGCAGCTGAGGCTGGGCAGGAGAGGTCCATTCCAGTTGGCCTCTGTGCCCAGCAGCAGTGTCCAGCAAATTGAATTAAATAATAAGAAGGGCTGGAGGGAAACTAGTTTCTCTGTGATCTTGAGAACGTAAAACCTGGGCACGAAACCTAAAGGCTATGGTTACTGTTTCCCTTCCCTCAAAAGAAAGTGGCTGTAGGAAAAGGCTTAGTGCTTCTCTTGTCTGATATTCTCACAGTAGATAAAGTGTATAAAAAACCCTACAGAAACGTAAACATACACATCAACTGAAATACAGCATAAATTGCAGTTACAGTTGAATGTTTCATGGGAGGGGGAAACTTCTTTAGGTACCTATACCTTTTATATTGTGATACAAATGTTTTCCATATGTGGACTTGTATAATGCAGTCCATATGCATTTTATATCACACTGTTGTCATGGTAACTACCAGCCTTTTCTTAAACAACTGGTGGTCAGGAGCCCGCACCACTGCACAGAAGTGGGATTAAATTGGGAAAACCCAAGGACTTGCTTGATGCTGGTTGACTTGTTGAATTCACTTTGGCTAACCATCTCTTTCCAGGAATGTTTTAGCAAATAACTGTATGAGTATTTAAAAACAGTAATTAGTACTGAAAAATAGGAACAGTAGCAGTAAAACTAAGTCTGGAGGGAAGTGCTGGAAGTGGGGAGTAAGCACTTGACAGTCAAGACAGAATGACTGGATGAGCGCTGTTTCGTGCCCTACCTTATGAGATGAATAATACCAGCTGAAGGGTATCGTAGCTCACAGGTAAGAAATCCCTGTTTTGCTGCTAACTTTCCAGATCTACTTAGGGAAAGCTTGAAAACATTCAGAACTGTAAAAGCCTACTTTATTTTGCCATTATTCTTGCAGTAATATATTTGGGATTGTCGAACTAAGGTAGAAAGCAAAAACAACCAACCACAACCCCTTAAAGTGATTACATTGGTCTGCCATTACATTACTTATCGTACTTAGAAAAACCACATTTCTACAAATGATGTTTATCTCCCTCCCCATTTAAAATGGAATCAGTGACATTTATGAAATATCAGGAACACTGAAGTTTGGAATAATTGAGCAGTCTGAAATAAATTCCATTTTGCTTCTGCGTTCTATTATTTTCTCAAAAGAAAAAAAAGTGGGGAGGAGTTTGTATCTTGTTCATAGCTCTGCTGGGCAAATGCAGTTCTTTGGACATGTACCTTGTATTCAGAATTTCCTCTCTTCCTTCTGGCTTCCCTTAACCCATATTCAGGATATAAATTATTTGTCCTCACTTCAGGCTGAGGAAGGAAGTTTTGTTTCCCTTGTTTAGTCCTGGCTCAGAAAGAAAGCAATTTACCTTCATTAGGCTGTGTGCAGTTATGCTTTATTCAAGACCATCTTGCCAACTCTTGCATGAAAAAGTGCCTGCTGCTTAGAGCAGGTAAGAGGTTGACAGATTTTACTCAGTTTAAGTTCAGATGGGCTGATTTTTTTTTTCCCTTGTAGGTTCTCTTGATGGTTTTAAGTTTGAATTACATGGTATATGGCTTTACCAGAGCTTGGATTTGGAAACTCCTGTAATATTTCAAGGGGCAAAAAATGTGTTAACACATCAAATACTCTTTTTCTTTTTTTCTCCCTTGCAGATAACAACAATGATAAAGTTAGTATCGACAGCACTCGAGTTCAGTTATGGTCATTTTTCCTGTTGGTATAACCAGCATGTATTGTTGTTCTGAAAAATTATAGCTCTTAAAGTTTCATATTTAAATTTTGTGCAACAGCTTCAGCTCTTCTTTGTAACTTTTTAGCGCAGTAAATGATTTTGTCTGCATTGGACATGATGTGATCTTGCTTTTCTCAGTGTGTTACATTTTGCAGCTTTTGGAAAATTATTATTATTGTTATTTATTATTTTTGTGTGGTGTTTGTGTTTATTGATAATTTCTTGGCGCACTTAATGGCTAATTGGTAATACAACTAGCTAATGGTGAAGTACCCTGTAAAAGCAATAATGGTGTGAGGACTATGGAATCAAGGGATCCTGAATTTGTGCAACAAAAATAAGAGTAACATCCATATACGTCCATATGTGATTTGTGCATATTAGGGATGATAAATATGATTGAGGGTTTTATTGGCTTGGCTTTTCTCCTCTTTCCTGAAGGGTGAGTTTAAGGCAGAGCCTTGACTTTTTCTTTGTCTTTGCCACCACCTTCTGGCCTTAACGAGTCATTACTAGTAGAGTCAAAAAAAGGGACCAATAGGATCAAAGGTGGTCAGAGGGCTGTTTTGTTTATGATAGTACTTGCAAAAAAAACTGTGAAAGACTACTTTTTTCACTGTGGCATTTGCTAGAATGCAGTCGATTGCATGTAAATAATTACATTTCCATGTAGTTCCACACCTTTAATTACTGCTTTAATGTTCAGATTTTATTTTTGCTATTAAATGCTTTTTAATAATGTTTGATGCTTTACCTCAATTTTCTCTTTACTTCTTGTACTCCATCGTGGAAATACCACTGTCCTTCTTTCTATACCTCTCTCTCTTTTAGTAACTTTGATATATGCATACTTCGCTAATAGTATATGTCAGTTAATTAAATCTTTCAGTACAATTTTGTGTGATGCATTTCACAGTATAAAGAAATATATTTTTCTTTATATACAAAAGAATAATTCAAATGTTAATTATTCTTTTAAGCTTAAGTATTTACTCACGCATTTCATTGAGTGGGCCTAATTCTTACTTTTTGACAATTAATAATTTACATAATTCTCATTAATATTTTCCATCTTTCTTCATCATAAATACTTTGGACATTAAGAGTACAGTGGGAAAGTAGTGGCAAAAATGAAAACAACTTTTAAAGTTTTGTTAGGTTATTTAAAATAACTGTGCCTAAGGAGCTAGTTTTGCACAATTGATCTGTAAATTATGTAATAGTATATATACATTTAGAGGGTCTTAAAGATTAATGCTTTGGAATAATTAATGTAACATTTAAAAATAATATATATATATAGTATGGATCTTCTGTTACCTTTTCCTAAATTGATCAGTAATTGATTACAGGTTCTTTGCATTAGTTACAAAAACAAAGCTTTCAAATCCTATCTTCTAGCAAGTCTGCTAGTACAGAGATTGATACTAGCATGTAGGTTACTGCAGGAAAAGTTTCTAGATGGAGCATCACTTCACTTTTTTGACTTACAGAGAGGATATTGAGCATCAGTATTTCCACATTATGCTCCAGAATGTCATTCCTACTCTTCTAAATGGCCTGAGCCTCATCCAGTCTTTGCCAAGTGCAAACGACTTGCACACAGTGAGTGCTTGGCCTTTTATGAGCCAAGGGGAGAATTTGTCACTAGGTACCTGATCTGAACTAAGTAGGCTACCCTGCTTTACCAAAAGAAATTCCCTTCTCATACCAGTGAGGAAATTGATACGAGTTTAAGTATGGGAATTCTGTGCCGAAGTTTTGGTAGCAGAATGAGAATATTGGATTTCGGTGCCCTTTCCCACTAAACTAATTCAACAGAATAATTAGCTGCACTTCTGTTTCAAGTTTCTGACTTTATTTCTTGTTTTCTTTTTCTCCTTTTCCTGTTTATGCTGGGAAAACTTTCTCTTGCTGTCTTACTCTATCATCTCCAAGGAAAACCCCACCTAAACGGTAAACATCTAAACATGTATGTGCCTTGATAATAAAAATGTCTTTCACTATTTCAAATATTCTGGCAGTGAAAAAAAGAAAAATATTTCAGTCGGGTTAGAGTAATTATAAAGCTGTGTTTGATTCAGAGAACTGAATCAATGTTCAGGTGTGCCTATAGATCTCACTGTCGCACATCTGCATCCAAACACAGAAGCTGCCTTTTAATGCTGTGAGAAGTCACAGTTCTGCCTTTGTCTTTGTAGCTACACCAGCACAGGCAGTCTCTGAAGCTGTTCACTCACTGCTCTCTCCTCTCCTTGCCACAGCCCCCCGCGGAAGCACATTGTGGATACGTACACAGAGTTTTACCACACACCCACCCACAGCGACGCCAGCAAGAAGCGACTGATTGAAGACACTGAAGACTGGCATCCTCGGACAGGCACCACCCAGTCCCGCTCGTTCCGCATCCTTGCCCAAATCACTGGCACTGATCATAGTGAGTAGTTTGGTGGAAACCAAGTAAAATTAATGGCCTTGGACAGATACATTTTTTTTTTTTTTTAACAGCTGGGGGTGGGAATAAGTAGTAAAAGGTTTCAGTCACATTTCTTTAATTTTTCCTCTTTCATAATAAATTCAATAGGTAGAATTCTGGTTGTTTCTTTCTTCTCTTGTCCTGTTCAGATTTAATACTCCAGAAAACTTAAGGTGTTTTCAGGCACATAGAAAATATTTGACAGTCATACCAGAGGTGATCTCCAATGCTTTAGCAAATCAGAAGCATACATCCATAGTTCCTCAGTTTATTCCCAGGCTACGTTTTCATCCTGTTTTTATGCTATAGTTTGATTACATATACTGTTGACTGGAACAAGTGATTCATTCCCAGTCATATAATTTCATTATAAAACTTCAATTTCATTTTATGCTGTCAGTTACAGTTCATTGGCTGAGATCTGTAATGTTGTATAAAAGTCATCAGAAGTACCATCAGGAGACTTGAGCTCAGTCGTGTTCAAACTGAAGCAGCTCATGTAGAGGTGATTATTTCATTCTGCTTTTCACAGCTAGTGCTACAATAAAGAAGGCAGGGAGGAAATTGGACCCCTTCCCCAGGGCAGGTTTGATTAAATCGACTACCAATTCTCTGGCAGAATTACTCTAGAAGCCAGTGATAACCTCTTTCCAAATAAAGATTATTACTGTCTGTGGTAAATATTCTGAACTTGGACAGTTACCTTGGTGGGTCACAGCCTGGCTGCAAGCAGGCACTTGGATTATCACCTGTTATAAACACACTGGCTGATTGTCCAAAAGAAGTGCCTCTCAACTTCCATTCCTCTTCCCCTTTCTTAATGTGCCTTTCTCAATGTCAACATCGAGGCATCCTAACAAGCTTTTTTGTGATTTCCTGTTGTGAATGCATTGGTACAGGGGAGGATCTCAGTGTGGTACAGTGCCTTTAGTGCCTTAGAAAATAAAAACTTTCTGTTTTCATGCAGTGAAGGAACCAGAACATGAAGCTTCAAAGAAGACTAAGTGAGTTGATGTTTTACGTTTTTTATTACTTTAATACTTTGCACGTCTTAGTTCTTAACTGATAGTGTTTGGTGCATTTGTGTGACTTCTGGTGTTTTTAAAGCGTTGCTGCTTTTTTTTCCTTCGACTTCAGCATGTAAAAATCAAAATCTTTTTTCTGCATAGACAGACCTTTTAAAATATGCTGCAGTCCATTATTTGTGTTTGTGCAGGACTCTGAGATTTTTCCATAAGCTTGGACTGATTTGGTTTTCTGTACAGGGTCAGTTTGTCAATTGTGTTTTCCTTTTCCTAAATCTAACCAGGCATTTTTGATTTGCCAATGTGGATCAAATTGCAAGGCATAACTGGAAAGTATTACCTTTCTGGACTGCAAATGAGGGTCAGCTGTCTCTTTGCTTTGAGATAAGCGTTGTTCAAAATGAGGACCAACCAGTGACTAAAGCTAGTCAGTGGGAGATTTGTGCTGACTTTGCCTAACGCTGGATCCAGGTTTTTGACATAGAGAAAGGCAGTGTGCACATAGGAATAGTGCATGGAGATTGCATGCTCGCTTGTGAAACTGCTAAAGGTAATCTTTCTTCCTTTCTTATTTTTCTTCTATCACTTCTTTCCACAGGGAAAAGGTTCCCATCCACGTCTTTAGTCCCAAATATACAAAATTACGTGACTGGCACCATGAAGTCTCAGCACGTGTTCTTAATGTCCAGTGATTTTACCCAAGTTGCAAAAGCATAACACAAATACTTCCTTCTTTCCTTCTTTTCCATCTGCTTTGCAAAAAAGAAAAAAAAAAAGAAAAAGAAATCTTGTTTCATTAGCCTTACTGCGAGAGAAATTCTATCCTTTTCTATACTTTTCTAACACTTTCCTACTGATGTGTAAAAAATGAGATTAAGATGTTCTTGTGCTAATCCATAGTTGACAAAAAAATCATTTAAAACAGCACAACTTGGGTGCCTCAGTCTCCCAGCGTGGGGGAGGAGGTGGCTGTTGCAGTTCTTTTGTTGCCTCGAAGGAGTCATTTGCATTGCTGAGTTTGAATTACTGTAGGTTGTTAGGAAGAAAATTATGAACAGAAGAATAAGAAATTGTATTACTTTGATTTTTGGTCCTGGGGAAGAAGATGAAGAAAGACTGTATGCACTTACTTTAAGCTACCAGGATAATTATCTTGGATTTCACTAGATATTCAGCTGGTCAATTTTAGAGTGGTTGTAAATGTTTTACCAAGTACAACAAGAAGACGGGCTGCTTTTAAGCAAATAAATAAATCAATCCACTGTTGCAAATCAAAGTGCAAGCTCATTATAAAGATTCTGCTGCTTAGACTAGTAATATGTTCATATTGTGGAAAACTTAGACAAAAATAAGCAGAATGTTGCTGTGTACCTGTAAAAGCTTCAAAACATCCTCTAACAAGAACAAGATGGTAGTATTTATTTATTACAGTGTGAAGCTCATAGGCTTTTTTTGTTTATAAAAGCTTCATGGCCCTATGGTTCTCCTGTAAAATAATGTATTATAGTAGCTACACATTCGTTAATTTATGCTTTTTGAAGCTTGAAGAGTATTTTAATAAAAGTCGCTTTTATCTTAGCGCTGTCTGGTTTTCTTTTGAGTCTCTCTGACTCCTTGAATGTTCCTGTCATGCACGGAGCTGTAATTTCATTGCACCTTCACAGATTGTATTAAGAGAAACAGATAAATCCCCGCTGCATAGTAGAAACAACCCGAACTGTAAAAACTTAATCACAGTAGTAGAATGGGGTTTGTGTGTTGTCAAAATCAACATATTTGTAGATATCAGTCAAATGAAGGACCTCTGGGTGGTTACAGGAGCAAGAAATTTACTAAGTCAAACTCAAGTCTTTTCAGTGCTTATTGAATCAGAGAAGTTGCAAAGCTCAGAGGCCAATTGTAAAGCACATATAATAGCGGAGTCTTTCCTCACTGCTTAATAAGAACCACTACAATGGCTTGTACTTTGTGCAGCTCACCTACGCACTTTTCTGATGTGCAGCTGACCTACACACTTTGTCCTGTGAGCAAATAGATGTCCACTGCAAATGCTTCTGCAGATTTGAGGGGGTAGGCATTTTTATTGCACAAAAGTGAAATAGGAGACCCTCGGAAGCATTTTAAGCCTGTGTTTCCTTTTCAGATGATTTATACTGCTTTACAGTACAGTGATAGCTTATCATATTTGTCATTTTATCTTTAGGAAAAGCCAAACAGAAAATGGAGACTTCAGGTAATAGCCAAGTTATCTAACACTAACAGTCACTGATCTGGATGTGTAACACTGCACAGCATAAAGTACAATTAGATTTGCACTGGTAATGATGGACCAATGCATATCACATTTTGCACACCTTTTGGGTTAACTACTTAAGGACAGTAGGGGAAAACATTAATTTCAATAATTTCACTAAAGACCGTTTTAATAAGACGTGCCAATCAGTTTGATATCCCCCACCCACTTGTTAGTGAGAACTGTGTCACTAAACGCAAGTGTATTTCTGAGTGCATATATGCCACAATACAATAATTTTCTATCACACTGCTTATTAGAGTAGAAATGTGAAGAAGTGTGTTAACATAGCTTTGCTGGGTTTAATTTTTTTTTATGAATGGAACAGAAGACGAGAATTTTAGAGGACATCAGTGCAATGAAAACTGCACAAGATTATTGCTTAGGCTCTCCCTAAAGTTTTCTTCATAAGGGTAGAATGATTTGGCCTTCAAGTATTTTTGTATTTTGGAGATGTCCCCAGGTAATGAGAAATATCTTCACATTATTATTTATCTTACCATTATGTCTGTCTCTCTTGCCAGCTCTTATCCCTTTGAAAGGTGAATTGCTTTAGTGAGAAATAGATCAAATCTGAAGTATAGAAGCCTCTGTGTTGTTCAAAGTTAAAAATAGTCAGAGCCTAGCTGTTGAGGATATACATAGTGTGAGAAAAGTAAGAAAATTATGTTTCCTATAAATTCATAGCAAGAACTCATTAGTTCAAAAAATGTTTTATGAACATATGAAGTGAATTCAATTTAGGGCTTTAAAAATGTCGTCGATTCTCCTAATATCCCCATTGCACAACCCTTGTTGATGTAAAATTTTTTACTTTATTACTGCTTCCAAAACAATGGAATGCTTGTCCATTTGCATGTGCATAACATGCACTTGCTCATGTCAAATTCCCAGCATATATCTCATCTTTGAAAAAAAACTTTCTGAGAAGTTTCGATATAAATGAATGAGCTTAAATTTAAGGAAACACCAAGAAGAATTAATATGACGAACAATGACATAGAAACTTCTCTTCCATCAGTAATCTAGAGACGAATTTCTTTTCAGCAGCTGGAAGGACAGGAAATAGGAATAGAAGGTCCTCACTGAAATGTGTAAATTACAACTCTTAAACCAGTTACTTAAAGCTTAGAAAGGCAAAGTCTAGCTTTTGCGTAAAATTTGCTTATGTGCTTTAGTAACTGATTAGCTCTAAAACATAATTGGAAATAGGGTGGTGCAGGATTAGATGTTCACTTTTAATAATTTTCTTTTGAGCAACTAGGTCCATATTTGGGTTTGGCCTTTGTAGAGTCAGTTCATTGTCCTGGGTGAAGATGTGTCTGGATTTTCCAGACTTGTAGTTTACTTAACCCATAGCCATTGGAAAATACTTGTCCCACTCTTGTTCTGTCCTGAAACAACCTGTCTTAAATGATGTATTTATTTTCTTTTTATCCCCATGACATAAATATCTCTAAAGCATATCTGCAGATCTTCCTAATGGAGTAGGAGTCCAGGATACTTACATTAATCTGAATAAAAACTCCATAGTTACCCACACTTTGGAGAGGCCACCTCTATCAGAATTTTCATTTACACCTTTACCACCTGTGAGGTCTGCTCTCTGGTCATTCCTAAGTCTGTTCAATGATTTTCAGCACTTAAGATTCCCTACTTCATTAAGTTACTTAATTCTGCATTCTTTTATATGCATACATAGATACATAGATACATATACACATACATATGTATATACATATATGCATACATATATATACACATACATATGTATATACATATATATATATTTATATATATATGAGGCATCAATGCCTACTCCTGTGGCTAATCTAGTCTGGTCAAAACCTGAGGTTGTGATTGCTCTCTATCTCATAGTTTACTTTTAGTTTTGTGTATTACACTGAGATGTGCTTTTCTTCAATTAGAGGGCTTTATGACAACTTTTTCTATATATTATTTTTTTCCTATCACAACTGAAAGAAAAAGGAGGGTATGAAAAAATAGAGAAATATATAGTCTCACCTTCACAAAGGTAACACCCTAAAAAAATTGCAGCAAAACGCATAACTTGGGGAGTGAATCCCACTAGCACTTTGGTCTGTTTCTTTTCCATTATTTCCTAAAAGTTTTCCATCATGTAGCCTAATACTATATATATATATGTTCCATATTTTTAAAGGCAAATACGATTTGGCCTTCTGAATTTATGAACAGCAGGACACTTCTCAACTTTCACTGAAAGCATGACACTTCCTAAGTGTATTGTACATCATTTTATCCCCCATTCACTTTTTTCTTAAAAAAGAAATTACTAACACTTACATGCACAGCCCCTCCTGTTCAGCATGGTATTTCAATGTGGATTAAAAATCTCTTTCTCTGTGTGTCTCCATTTTGGTTTTATTATTGTGAATGGAGTGAAAATGGTGCTAGACCAGAACCTGCAGCCACTCTTTTACCACTAGCAGAGTCCTTCTCTGGCAATGTTTGCTCTTCCAGGCTTTCAGAACACATTGCTCCTGCAACTCCTGGGAGGTAAATATTTCAGATTTGGTTAACAATCTACCTGTGTGTTGCTTTAGCCTTGATTTGCCTGTCTTAGGGCAGGGAGGGTCTGCCATTTACTTAAAATAAACTTTATTAATCTACTGTGACTAGGGATTTCCTGGAAGTGGTAGGAGAGGGAATGGGAAGAGAAATTAAATGAAACTGAGCAGATTTATGAACAGTTGTGCGGGTTCAAGTATAATTAAGACACAATATGTAGTGTGTGTTGGTATGTTGTCAGTGGGTGTCCACTGGATGGAGTAACTTTTCAACAATCTCAACAACTCAGAAGTTAATTCAGTTTTCTTTAACACACAGAAAAATGCTTTTGAAGATATAAAAAAACTTATTTTGCAGTAGATCATTTTGTTCCTAACACTATACTTTGCTGTGATGCAATCAGAGAAAATCAGATGATTATCTGGCAAATTCTTTGTCATTGGCCTAGCTTCACCAGCACTTACCTTTTCAGATTGATGGTGATTTGAAGGTCATTTGTGGGTACTAGGCAGTGACAATTTTGTATATTAGACAGAAGCAGTAATTTGGCAGGTTTTGATGGCATTATTAAAGATCAATAACATTTTGTGATGGTTTGTGTTTCATAGTGCAGGGGAGTTTTATGAATTCCAGGTTGCTAGGGTTCATTACACATGCAGAAGCACAAAGTTAAAGCACAAAACAAAGTTGCTGCTTTAAAAATGAGAATTGAATGAATAATGCCTGGTCCTGCCAGGCCCCTAAACAGAAGTATTTATGCAGATAGTCAAAAAGTAAATAATGAGTATTTTCTACTCATGAATGGCCAAAATCAGAACAGCTTGCATAGAGCTGTAGGAGGAAGGATTAGCATTGAGCGTGGGAAGGAGAACATAAATTGTTTAGCAAAGCTATTTAGTCTTGTTGCTCTCCTAAAATAAGTATCAGGGTAGCAACCATATTTGATGTTTATGTTTTGTTACTGAGCGCATGTCACTGCATTTATACCATGTTTTCGGGTGGAAATTGCACCCAGAGCTGATCTCCAAAGCTCTTCCTTTTTGTTGTTTTCATTTTATTTTTATAGAATAGTAGCTATGGAGGTATTGGTCTGTGCCATGTTTTTAGATTGGTTATAAGGAAGAATTTCTTTACTGTGAGGGTGGTGAGGCACTGAAATGGGTGCCCAAGGAAGTCATGAATGCTCCATCCCTTGCAGCATTCAAGGCCAGGTTGGACAAAGCGTTGGGTGACATGGTTTAGAGTGAGGTATCCCTGCTCATGGCAGGGGGATTGGAACTAGATGATCTTAAGGTCCTTTCCAATCCCAGCTATTCTATGATTCTATGTTAGGCCTTTGGTAAAGCAATTACCCATCCAAAGGTCAGTAGACTTGCTTTTGCTGCTAAAGCTTCACATTTATTATTGATGACTGGCATGGGTCTTATTTTCTTAATCTGCTCCATCGCTTTTTGGCTGAAACTCTGATTCGTACCACCCACTACTGAACCACCAAGAAAGAAAAGAACTTGCTGTGAAATGTATGAAGGGTCTGGATTTGATTACTAGTTTAAAGTTAGGTTCGTTACTTATAAGGTAGACTTCATAATATAAACTATAATGCTTTTTTATTGTAGTTTTAGTTCTTTAATGAAAGCCTGAACTAGCCATATGGCAATATAGCCATCTACTCTAATTTGTAGTGTATTAGTACTCAATTTTATATATGTAATGTCCTCCCATTATTTTAACAGTAAAATATTTAAAAGTAATTGCAGCCTTTCTACAAGTTGCAAAAAGTCATCTTAAAAAGTCATCCTGGCAAATTTAGACCGTATAAACCACAGATTCTGGCACTTCCTAAGAAGTACATAACTAATATAAAGCAGCTTCAGTGCCAGTTGGTCTTTACATTGCTCTTTTATATACACGCTTTTTACAGTCATACAGACCTACTTTTTTCTTTTAATGGAATTATTCGTGATAGCTGTAAATATAAAGACTTGGTATTAAGTAGTAGGCATTAATCCTGATTTTGGTTGTGTATTTTCTTATTAGTGGACAGCCAAGAATATTCTCTACGGAAATTCTAACTTCTGAGAGTAATTTCTTGCGTTTAACTACTGCCAAATCAAGATAAAAATGAAAATTCGATGAGTATGTATATGTGAATAAGATTTGGAATCAGCTTTCTCTCGCTTTGGAGCATATACACAGTGTGATTTATTCCCCTTTCTCCTTGCCTTTATCAAGGCCTTTTTTGTAACTTACAAAGCTTTCCAAAAATGCTGTATGAAGTTTTGAGGAACTTGAGGACAACTCCAGGAAATATAATCTGTTCTTACCCCTGTTTTGTCATGTATTGTTGTAACTGCTACTGTGTTCTCCTCAACTCAGCCAGATCACCTTTTTGGAAGGTTTGGCATTTCTACATGGATTTTTAAATAACTTCCCTCAATTGCAAAAGGGAATTTGCTAAAACAGGAGCTGCTCATTTAATTGGATAATGAGCGTCAGGTTGGGTCTCAGACTGAGGAACTAAAACTGTCAGATCTTTTATGGTTGTCTTTGTTTGATGATAAGCATGAGGAAGTAAAATATGGGGGAGGAAATACTGCTTTCTTGGGGTGGATGCTGTTTGGCCTTTTGCTTGCTTTTACTTTAAAGAACTTTTGTTTGAGAGCACTTTGGAAGCCTTAGCCAAATGAGCATTTAATCCCCCTGCAATTGTTCAGGTTAAATTCCAGCATCCAAGTAGCCACAGTGTCTAAAGTGTAATCTACTTATACTAGGTAGAGTTTCTAATACACTGTTATCTGTTTTTTTGAGTAACTACTTTAAACTAGCCAAGTAGTTTGGTTTTGTGGTTAAACAAGCCTGGTTATAAGCTTTCAAACTTCAGCTGTAAAAATGCCCTAAAGAACCAGTTTCAGCATGGTCTGATTCCTAGGGGATGTGTATTTGTTCCCTAGGGAAGAAAAAAGAGCCCTCATAGGCTACTCACTCTTCTTATAAAAGATGCAAGAACACTAACATGAAGGATTGTCCATTACTGCTAGGTATATTTAGCAAATGAGAGATTTCTTCTCCATGTGTTGTTATAATTACTTGTGAAATTAACATCAACTAGGGAAATAACTGTGGAGTTGCAGGCTCCGGAGGCAGCAAGCTTTTCGGCACCTGACAAAGCACCTCTCCCTGCCAAGTACACCGTGGCCACACAGACCTCCGAGCTCCCAGTATCTACCACCATGACTGTGGGACTGCCTCTTGCAGCCCCAACTATGGAAACAGCCCTTGAGCTGCCTTCTGCTATAGCCAGGTACATCTGAGCCTGCTCTGTTAAAAGGCATGATGAGAAACTAATTTTACATATGGTTTTACTTGATTTTTTTTTTTTTTTTGATGATGTTACTGTAAACATGGAGCAGCTTGCAGGTGTCTCCTGACCCTCATGTGGCTCTTGAAACCTGAACAGCATTTAGAAATTAAAGGGCGTTTCAGACAAAATGTAAAAAAGTACTTAATGAAAATGGCCATTAGATGAAGGTGGACAGCCCGTAATGGGTAAGAGATTTGGTTCAAAGGTGACATTGTAGTCAGAAGTTGGTGACATGGGCTGAATATGTAGTGTCAAAGTGTGGAGGAAGATTTGAGGGGGGAAGGCACATCAGAATGTGCATAATGTGTGATGCTTTGGTATTCCACGTTTTATTCTCTCAGCTTTCAGAGGTTAGTCACCCATGCCATAAAATGTGTACTTTGGGATTGCCCAGTAGCCTTAAGTTTTTGGAGGAGAATACAAGCATTAACTTGTGTAATGATGGGACATACAGGGTATAGTGTTTACCAATTGGGAAAGAAAGCACTTCCTTCAGTTATTAACACTTTGGGATATTAAGCCGTACCTAAGGTTTTTGTTGTTGTTGATTTGGTTTGGTTTTTATGGGTAAAGAGGGCTTTTGAAAGTCCTTAAATGAACTCCTCCTGAGCTTTAGTTAGCAGTGCCAAAGGTATAATGAGGGCTTGATTAATGACTTCTCTTCTCTTACTGCTTTTGGGCAGGCATGAAGCATCTCTGCTTACTTGTGAAACAAATTCTTTCAGTAAAATTTCAAGATACCAGTCTAAATCATCTCTAAATCATACAAGGTAAATCTTTTAAGGTATATCTACAGCAGACTGCTAGGTGTAAGCAAGGTTTTCAGGCACCATTTTTGCTTTTAAGTCTGAGTAGTATAAAGTATAGTTGTGTGAGTGTTTTGTTGATTTCTGAAATTATTAAAAAATATACACAGCAATTCTATGGATAATCTTGACATTTTAAAGTAATTTAGCACTGTAGACATTACTTTGTATCCTGTTTGGTTTTTCCCTTTTAATGTATTTTTTTTTTCCGTGTTCATATTTCTCCCAGCCTAGATAATAAGTAGGGAAAATTAAAAGGGGGTGAGGAATATGCTGAATTTGTAAAGGTGGCTAAAACCAGACCTGATGAAGTTGTATTAGCAAATATTCCAAAGTTTTCAGTGCTTGTTATTTATTATGGAAAAGAGAAACTAAATGTTTTGCAGGGGTCTTTCTGTCAGCACCATGGAGACTCAGATGGATCCACATGGAGTGTGGTCCTGGTTCAGTGTGAATGACCTAGGGGTGTGAGGCAGAGTCTGGAATGGAGAATTTGAATACTGATATATGCTGAATTCTGGCTTGGTGAGGGAAAGGTTTTGTTTATGGGTGAAATCAGAATTGCTTTTTTCTACATTAGTATGCAAGTGGTTAATCCATTGCCTGACATGTCTGTGAGCTGGGAACATACAATCGCATAACTTTTCAACTGTTAATATGGTCTGGTATTGTGCCTCTGTCAATCTTTCCTGCTTTCTCTGTTTTCTTCTCTGTTGGCTCAAAGCTTCTGTGCTGAAAAGGTACTGCTGGAAAATCCTTTGGGAAGTCTGTCCAAGTTGGGACCTACTCCTCTTCCAGTTCTTTCTCCTTTCAAGCAGAGATCAACAATTAAGAGCATGGCTGCTGCAGCTGTGTCTGCTGCCATTGCTGTGCGAGCCAGGTAGACATCAATTCTAAAAGGAGCATTTTATAGCTTGGTTTAAGAAAGTTCAAGTTTACACAAGAAAATGCATCCCTCACAGGTCTGCAAAATCAACTTTTTTCAATAGTATGGTGGGCAAGTTGTTTGAGTTATGTCCAAGGCTCCCATGCCATATCCTTAGCTTAGTTCCACACTGTTGCTCAGGACCTGGGTGAGTAATTCTACCTTTCCGATCCTCATGATTTCTGTTTCGCAGTTCAGTGAGTAAACTAACTGTAAATAACAATTCTGTTACATGAGTGACAGAGAATAATCTCCATATTTGAGTAACTTTTAGATGTTCTCTGAGTTCCATCTGAATCTTTACTGCACTGGTTTTTATGAAGGCTTACTTAAATCAGTGGTTTCAAGTTCTTCTCTTGTGCATTCATATCTGCAAAAAACTTTTGAGCATGCAATATATGTATATTTATGTATTTCTAAATTATATAAATGTCCTAAAGTACTGATACATATACTGATATCATAAAACATGCACAAACCCATAAATTATGATAGGATGAGAAAGAGGTGAAGTAAATACTATTTTCAAAATCTTTTTACTTCATTAATGGTAAAAATAAAATAAGAAAACCTTTTCACACCCCAGAGGGTTGTCTTGTGCATCCTCTGTAGTGTGTAACCTCCACCTTGGGAATTGTTTATTTAGACATAATTTTTATCAGTTATCCTAGGTTCAGTGTCTCCATACGGCCACACAATTTACATGCTTTTCATAAGGGTTTAGGGGTTTTCAGTGGTCCTAGACAACTTGAATTTTGTTTGGTTACCTAGTTTGTTTGCATGGTCTTTCTAAATGCTTGCTAGACTATCCGAACCTAGTGTCTACCGCTCACTTTTGGATGCCCTGCTCATCACGCCTGTCACTAAGCCTCCTCTGCAGGCCATGAGGCCCTCCAGGAAGTCCATGAGTGCTCTGGAGTTGCCAAAGAGCAAGAGGTATTATGTGAGTGTGCTGCATGGTTGGCACTTAGGACTCACAGGAAGCTTCTACTTCAAAGCCTTTTTCTGTTGCCTGCACACCTGAAGCAGTCTGCCTGTTGTGGTCTTTGGCATGAGGTCACCAACCCCAAATCCTACTTGTTTCACCACTTTGCAGAACTAATCTGCACCCCAGTCGTGCTGATGGAGTTTGTGTAAGTCCACTGTACTAAGCAAACACTTCCTCCCTGCTACTGGGGGCGTGCGCTGAGATGCACAGTGCTGTTCGTGTTGCATCACAAACCTCTGAGAAAGGCACTGTCACTCTGAATAGCTGATTAGAGAAGAAACAAGATATTCTGGCTTGAAACCTGTATCCAGGTGAGTTATTTGCAACAGTTCCTTGAGCAAGTAAGTGGCACAGTAGGGTGCAACAGTGCTGAGAAACAAAGGGCTGCTATTTTTCAAAGCTTACTTTTAATATATAAAATAACTGGCATGTGGTGTGGCAAGTACCTATTGAAAATATATTTGCTGTCTAGGCCCTTTGTTTCAGTGCTGATTCTGTCCAATGCACAGGACTTTTGTTCTTGTTTCCTGACCGCAGCTGTGTTAACACTCACTTCTGTGGAAAGCTGCTTTAATGTAATTGTCTTCAGCCTCAGAGTTGGAAATCTATTTCTTGGGTTGGTTTTAACAAGAGTAAAACTCTTCTAGGGATAAGGCCCAATTCTAAGTAGAGCTGAGATCCACTTGATGGTAGCAACTTGTATTGAGTGAGAGGTATTTATTATTTCTATCCTGTTTCATGGCTTCTAAAGTGACCTCAGTCACTAAAAAAAAGCTGAAGTACCCCTAGCCTCGGGGAGCAAAAAATGGTGCTCACTAGTCACAAACAGACAATCTTGGATTTTATTGAAGTTTCTAACGTTGTGGCATATCCACTTTTAAAAGAAAAAAAAACTGTTGACAGAATTATAGTGCTGTAACACAACCTTAAATCTAAATTTTCTTTTTGCTGCAAAATGATACTTACTAAGAAGGCTTTTTATGTACGTGTCCAAAGGGAAGACCTCTCCAGGAGTTCTGATACTTGCACACTATGGATGAAGTCCAGCATGTGCTGCCAGACTTCCCTCTTTAGCTCTGGTGTTTGTTTGCTGATACTTTAGTAGAGCCAATAATTGTGGAGGAAATGAATTTCCTGACTTCCCTTTTCTTTTTTCCTTCACTCACTAATACGCGTTGTTTCTGGCATAAATGAAGGTAGATTGGTACAAGAATGGGAACCTTTTCCTTCTTTACTCTGAAACTGGCTTTATGTTTGCCATTGTTTGCTCACCATACAGGGTGCCATCCTCCTGGTTTTGAAGTTGCAAGCACTTATTTCTGACAGAAAGTCGAGATTCCCAAAGTAGCTGCATTCATTTGCTGCTCCTTGGTACATGGGACTGTCTGTTGCGAAAGGCAGCAAACAGTGGGGAGTTTCTTTCATCCTGCCATAGCTCAATTGTAGCCTTGGAGGTTTTTCTTTGTTTTGCTCTTACGGCTGGCAGAACTGCATAGAAATGTGCTGGGATCCAGGAGGCATAGAGGGAGTACAGAGACCATGTAAGCCTGCCCAAATGACCTTATCAGTATTGGATATATCAAGATCCAGGTTGAACAGCTTGAAATAAACATCTGTAGATTATTAGAGGGAGGCTTAAATATTATTTCTAAACTTCCTAATTTTCTCTTAAACCATTTCAGTATCCAGGTTATTCTGGTTCAGGTTGCTGTGTGCAGGCTGTGGAATAAAGCAATACAGGAAATACATGATTTTCAGGCTGTTAGGCACTTCCCAAATAGGATTTGGCCTGAAATTTGGGAAATGTGATGTAGCAATACCATTAGTCTGAGAATGTTATGCATAAACTTTTGAAGGATCAAGCAAAATGAATCAATTCCATCAGGAAAAAAGAAGACAAATATAACAGATTTGAAAGAAATGTAACCAATGAGTGTGTGTAACTGGGTATGAAAATGTCTTTGCACTAGTGTGCACCTAGTGACATATTGTAATATGTATATGAATGCAATGCTAAAAAAATACTTTAAATGGCAGCTCACTTCATCCCACAACACAATAGTCAACAAGGAAGAACTGAAATCTTATGTCCCGTGAGTACAGAAATGAGCATACAACATTGCATAGTAAAATAACTTGTTAAAAAAACAATTGACTCAATGATGTGAGGCAAGTAAATTAGCTTAAGAAACTTTAGGGTTTGTGTTCCGGTTCTATCTTGTATAACTTTCATGAAAAGGTAATGGATCTATTTTACCAAGGTAGCTTAAGTTTGTTGGCATTATCTCGGGGGAAAAACTCAAGAAGATTTTAGCTATAAGAATCAGGGGTTTGATTTTGTTCTGCAACAGGGTTGTTACCCCAGAAATATTTCCGTTTTATTCTTGCTTGCCTCTGTCTGTTCCAGAAAGCTGGCTGTTTTACACTGCTCTGCACTGGTTAGCTGCCAGAGAACTTAACTTTTTTTCTGGTTTAATGTCTGTTATTAACTGGTCTGAAATATGCTGAGCATCCACACATTTTTGCTGCCTACAAAACTCCTCCGAAATGGTCTTTTTTTTCTTGGTATAACAGCCATGCAAGCTTTCACTAAACTACGTTTTCATCCTGATGTCAAAGAAAGTAGCCTGAAGTTTACAGAGGTCTGTTTTATAACAGCATATATGCAGCAGAAAGAATGATGTAGTTAATATCCAAGAATTGGCGTCTGCCATAAAATCAAATCACATGGCAAAAATGCTGTAAAATTTTGGGAGATGCTAGTGAGAATGGACGTTGATGTGGCTTTTGCTTTATCTACTTGAGACTGTGCCATGTACAATTACTGGAAAAGAGTATTGTCTGGCCTTGTGAGATCAACACTGGTGTTGACTCTGAGAGAATTTTTGTTCTGAAAGATGCTTTGAATTGTTTCTGTGTAGAGCACTGCTTGTGAAAGGGCTACATACTCCCTTACTGTAACTTGATATGGAAATACCTCCACCCAGATGACTTTCCCACCCCTTTATTATTTTATTTTGCATTTTCTTCTTTCTTGAAAGTTGTTGGAACACTGCTTGGTTAACACAAAACATAAATGCCATTTTAGAAATCTGACTGAGACCGTGGGTTTGCACTAGGGGTGGGAACAAGCTCAGCACTCAGTATTTCTGTCTTCTGTTTCTCTGTTATTACATCAGAACACCCTTGCAAAAAAAGGCATTATGTATTTGCCCCATTCATGGGGGCTTGTTCTCTTTCTCATTCCTGTCTTTTTCTAGTCTCCAATATATGTCTTCAGCTAATATGTGTTTTGATACTGGACAAAATACATCATGTGATGTGTATGACTTAAACAACACATCTTAAAACAAGACATTTTGATCTGAGATTCAAGTTTATCTCAGCTCTGCTAATACCTTGCTGTAAAGCTCTGCAGAACCATCTGCATAACAGTTTACTTGGTCTTATGGCAGACAGAAGTTGCAATTTCTTTAATATAAATGTTTCAGAAAATTCAAAATGAAAAATTGTCTTTCTCCCCCCCTCTTCCCCTCTTTCGGTGCTATATGAAGTACTGTGAATATATTAGAAGCTGTTTATTCAGTTTTCTGCAGCGTGGTCTATGCCTGCATGGAGTTAACAGACAGCAGGCAGCCATGTGTAAGGCAAGGGAAGTCTTACTGTTTTTGTTAAACTGTTTTGGTTTTACAAGTCGTGAAGCAGAATCAAGGCTACCACATTCCACTTGGTTGTGCCAGAAACCAAGAAGAGTGATTTGCTCGCATCTTTTTTGTCTTGTTTTTGTCTTGAAAGTTTTAGTACTCTTAAGGGAAAATAACCCCACAAAATTCCTGGCTATCAGAAGAAAGCATTTACAGGCTGTATCTTGGATACTACATGACCTCTTTTGTCAGCAAGCTTCCTTAGATCACAGAGTTCCTGACTCACACAGTCATCCCAGACAAGTGGGAGTTAAAAGTATCATTTATAATCCAGAGATGAAATAGGAAAATACTGATCTACCAGACTGAGGTTGGGGCTCAAGTGATGATGATCACAGATGGATAACCTGGTATTTTGGGCTTCCATGAGAAAAAAGTCCACCTAGACCTTTTTGAATCTGCTTGGGAAAATCTGAGAGACTTGGCCCTTGTTAGCATTTCAGTGGTGTTAGAAGTTGCATGACAAAAAGCTGTGTTCATTTTTAGATAGGACCGTAGCTTCTCCTTTGGCTAATAACAGCATGACATATAGTTAGTCACCTTCTCTAAAGCATGTATAAAGACATTTTCAGTAGCCTTATATAGGAGTTTCCATGGAAGGATGGAGAGAGTTTAGGCATCTATAGCCCCAGACCATGTGATTTTCTTCTGTTGGATTGTGGGGGAAGAGGAGAAGCAGGGCGTCAGAACCTCTGAGTATGTTCAGAAGGATTTTCCATTGCAAATTTCTTAAAATGCCTTTGAAATGTGTTCAGCCTTTTATTGGTGCCCTTGATTTTGGGAAGAAAGCAGCTATGAATGGTATGTGGTATGGATGCAAATATTCCAGAGTGGTCTCTGAAAAACTGATGCTCATTTTACATGTGAACAGGACCTGCCTCTTTCTCTCCAGGTTTCTTTCCTCTGTAGCATCCAAAAAGTTCTCAGTACCATGTCCAGCAATGGGACAGTCATCTGGAATATGTCTTTTCCTCCCTGTCCTCCTACCAAAAGCCAGGGTGTAATACACTGTTTTGTATAGAGTGTGAAACAGCAGAGGAATGATTATTTTTCCACGATGCTTTTGTTGATCAGGAGGGGCACGTCTGAGGAGCTTGTTGTGAGCTCTGGATGACGTTTGCACTGGCACTGGAGCCCTGTGTGTGCCCCCAGGTCTCGGACCAGCGTCCCAGAAGGTTGTTTTCTGTACCTGTCCTTACTCTGATAGAATGGGGCTACACTCTGCGGTAGGAACTGTTCATAGAAATTCAGATGTGTCATGTGCTAGATAGCATGTATCAAAGAAGAGAGGTGTCTGGCTTGTTGCTTTGCTGGACTTCGGCATTCTTAAAAGAATGTGGCTGCATTAGTTTTCATCATGGAAACTTTTCAATTTTGCTATAAGTATTTATGAGATGGAAGAAGAATAATTTAAGAGTTAAGAAACAGGTAAAAAGTTAAAGCTAGAGTTAGAAGTTAGGCTTGTCATTAATAACAGTACAAGTGTTTTGACATCAAAATGTGCTTGACCTGAACCTGGCCTATGAGTGTCATCTGGGAAGTCTGAGAAAGCTATTAATGTGAAACTTGGTAAATACATAAGGTTTGTCATTCCTCCTTCAGCTTTCTAGTGACGACACTGAAAACACATGGGAGCTTTCTTCCATGACCCATTAATTTTCTTAAATCTCTGTGTATTTTTTTGTCTCTTCATGTGTTTTCTAGGTAATGAATCTTGTACATATAGAATAGTGAATTACAAAAATACTAGCAGGGCTAATTGTGGGTATTTTACAGCCACTTTGTAGAAGCTAATGTACGTGTGCTTCTGAAAAGATGCACAGCTATATTTATAAAATAGATAAAAATGATTGGAGTTTGTGTTTTTTTCGGTGGAGAAGAACATAAAGTAAAATGTTGAGGAATTAATCTTGAAGCATGAACTTGAAAAAGCTTAACATTTAATAGGTTGAATATCTCCATGGTGCAGCCACTTGTTTGAAAGTGAGACAAAGATGGATTTATCTCTCTCTATGGAGAACACTGCACGTGCACTCCCAGGCAATTGTGTGATTAGAGGCTGTAATGCAGGAAAAACAGCGCATGCACACCTCAGCCGGTTCTATGTGGTTTTTTTATCCTTCTGTCTAAAGGATGCTCTTTTTACTTGTCTTGCATCCATTTTTGCATGTTGAGTAGCCTCTTCTGTGTAAAGGCAGAAACCCTGCTAGCAGGGTTTTCTTACTTAGGACAGATGATTTATATTATTTATGATTTACATCCAGACAAAGGCAGTAAAGAGGTGCTACATTTGAAAAGCAGTTTGGTAAGTGGATGTGTCATTTGGATGGAGAAGGAGGAAACTGTTTTTAGGACCAACAGTGTTTTGAGGAATTCTTAATGTTGTAATGGAGCTCGGGCCTGGACCAGGTTTGATGGGTTATGTGTCAAATGTACTCAACAGTACAGAAGGACACTTCTGTGATACTGAATTTACAGCCTTGTACTTTTTTCATAGCGGAAGCCAGTCCTAAACTACCTTGCCATCTTCAACCACTGAGCTGCTTCTTTGTGTCAGAAGATGTCTTCCTATTGTTTTTCTTATAGTCTGCAGCAGTGCTTTTATGCAGTGTATCTCCACTAAATTTATTGTTGAAAGACCTGGATCCTGAGCTTTTAAGGAGCCTAACTTGTACGTTGGGTGCCTCTGTTTTCACAAATGTCTTCAAATATCTTTTAAAATGTAAATGTAACAGAATGCAAAGTCACACATTGTGCTTCACTGGGTTTGTACACACTGCACATAGCAAATCCATCAATGTCAGGTAAGCTTCCACTGTTCCCAAAAGCCTACAAATGCAATATCTGTTACTCATTAAACTGAACATTCATATATATTCTCTAAGCTGTGAATATTTTTTTTCATCCCTTACCAAGAAAAGGTTCTAAATGCATCAATTATTAACCCTGTAAATCTAGACAAAAAATCAAGGTTATGAACTTGCTTTTTGACCTCTTGGTGTGTTCAAGTTCTTGCACATTGTACGTGCAAGGCAATATTGTGCTGGTGTAATACTTGTAAAGCAAAAATAGCTCAAACATTTTTACTTTATGAACTCGACACAGTCTGTAATTCTGTGAATGACCCTGGTGAAATATGCACGATGCACATGTGCTGTAAACTTTTTTTTCAGTACAGGAAAGAATACAAGGCTTCTAACGTGTTGACTGATGTGTTTCCAGATTGCACAAAATATGTATTTAGAATTGTGTTTTGGCTGTATTGCACAACATTATTGAGTTAATTTCCTGGTTTTGTGATCTTCTTGGTTTGCAAATGACCTTTATTAGCAATTACTCTTCTAAGATTTTTTTAATAAAAATGTTTTTCAGCTTCTAAAAGGCAAATGTCCATTATACCAATACTATTACAGTGCATAGAAAAATCATTATGATAACTTTCTCATTCTTGAACAGCCTCTGGAAATGAGAAATGAAAATTTTTCTGTCTGGCAATGTAATTAGTAGCCATATACATTCTACATGAATTGTGATTAAGTGTGGTTTTCATCATCCATGTTTTTAAATAGCTGAAAGAGTTCTGCTAACCCTTAAAATGTAAAAGCAACTGTAAACTGCTCTAAAGAGGCAATATAAAATATTAATGAATAAAGAAACAGCTCTTTTAAAAAACTTAATTTTTTGGAGGCACAGCGGCATGTAGAAGAAAATTGCATTTAATTAAAGCACTTTTAGATAGATAATTTTATTAAGATCTACAAGTATAATCTGACTAAATGAGTACTTGCCTAGTCTCCAAGAAAAAACGAGACGTATTGAAAAAGTCTAGGAGTATAGAAACTTTACAGTAAGGGGTTTGCTTTAACCTGTGTCATTACAAAAATTATTGTAAATGGAAATTGTGAAGGGATTTCATTATCTATGTTGAATTTTGGCAGGAATTACTCAAATGTGCTGTTCTTGGGGGGGAAGCTTAAAAATGCAGCTTTCCCAGCATTGTCCTGGGGTGATCACCCCAGCATTGGTGATAACAGAGTAGTGAGTGCAGCTCTGTTGTACCATGGTACTGGGCTGTCACTCCACATCTCCAGTTCACTGATTCTCTTGGTCTAGCAGGAAATGCATTTTATTTTCTCCTCCTCATTTCTGAACAGTGATTCCCTGGAGGCTGCCCAGCCTGCTGCTTCTACGGCATCCTCGTCAAGGAACATGCCTGCCCACCAAGAAAACATAGACACAAGATCTCCTCCTGCCAGCACTGCATCTGCTGCTGGACTCAAGCCAACAGGACCCCCAACTGCTGCCAAGTACTCTGGCTGGCAGCCTGCAAACCAAGCAGGTAAATGTCAGGGAGGCTTTTTCTTGTTCGCTTAAAGAACCTTGGATAGCTCAGGAAAACATATTTCACCTTGGGTGTAAAAGCAGCAGCCTTCAAATGGCTGCTTGTGTGTTTTGAGTACAGGCCAGTTTGTTTAGGAGAGAGAAGAAAACTTAATTTAGCAGTTTTGGTAAACCGCTGGCGCTTTGTAAGTTACCTCATAGATGTAAATGTTTTCACAAACAAGCAAAATCAGATGTTCCTGACCTCTATTAAAAGCATATATACCAGTCAAATATTTTTGTATATATATGTATACGTACACAGACCCCTCAGTTTCAACTTGGCACTTCCCATGTGACCTTAAATTTCATGTGTTTCAGGGGTGGGAATATCAACAGACAAGTGTTTTCTTAGTGATCTTTTCTGAACTTAATCTCAAAAATAAATAAAAAATAAAATAAATAAAAAAAAACAAAAACAAACAAACAAAAAAAAAACACCCTAAAACATTAGAGTGGTCATGTATCTGATATTTGTAGGGTTAATTTGAGAAGAGTGCCAGAGTATTGTGTAGGTTTGTGATATGGAGATTTGTTTAAAGGTGTGTTCTTGCAAGGGCAATATACATAGCTATGGGCTTTGAATGTAGCTTGGTGATTCTTGTCCCTTTAAACCCACACCAGAATATCTTTTACCACGCAAGCATGCCTTTTCCTTCATGAATTTCAAAGGATCTGGGAAATCTGTATTGCTAATTAAGTTTCAACTGTCATTCTTGTAAGAATAAGATTAATGTCCTTGATACTCTTTCTGACTTTAGTTATACTATTAAGGGTTTTGTGTCTTTAAAAGTGTATTTTACAAGTATATCCAGTCCAGAAAAGGGACTCCAGAGGCCCTAGCTTAAAAATAAATATAAAGCATATGGTGTTAATGCTGTGTGTTTTGTAATGGCTTTGGCACATCTGGCTCAATTACTGTTGCGCTTGGTAACAAATATATGTATTTTATTTGAACATGCAGTTCTGCTACCAAGCCTCAAGATGGCAATACACTGCCGTTTCTAATACTTCCCCGTCAAATACCGAGTATACCCTTAAGGTCAAAATAAAGATATATTTACATTTAGATCGGTTTAATTCTAGCATTGTTTTACTTCTTTGAGTTAGCTATCATTAGAGGAAAACCTCAACTTTTTGAAAGTTACATTTTTCGTAGTATGTGTACTTAAGGCAAGTGTTTGTGGAAATATGATAATCTTGCATTTTTGTAAGTGACTATGCTTCATGTTTGTCATAATCCTCTGAGGTACCAAGTGATAATTTTAGTTCACTTGCACAGAAATCACCTGTCAGCTTGGGGTTTTGGTAGTGCTACAGCCATTTTTGGTATGTTTGGAGGTGTTTCATTGTTAAAACTCACTAGCATGCCTTAGTATTAATGCAAGTCTAATGTTTGAAATAGACTTTTTAAGTGACAGACACATGGAGGAGAAAGATTTAGAAGGATTACTTAAATTCAATTGATTCCATATTTCTCTGAAAATTTGTGCCCGTGCACTTGGATAATGTTAATATCTCCTCACAAAGAGATACTAAATAGGTAGATGAGGGGGGAAGTCAGCCAGAGGATTCTGGGGCTTATGTTCCAGGGCACCTTATCAAAAAACTTAGGAAATTTATACTCATGGAAATGCAAGTGGAAGGCAATGGTCGTGAGGATGTCAGCTTTGTGCTACCTTGTTGTGGGGTCCTGAGGATGCACTGCTTAACTTCCAAAGGAGCAAAGTCATTGCCTCCTCCAAAACTATTGGGAGAGCCAGAAATAAAAACTGTAGGAGAAGGAGGCATTGAAAACTCCAAGTTTCTTAAAATAGGAAAGTACAGGGAGGAAAAAGCTGCAGTGAGGAGTATGGCGACACCCAGGTATTAACAGGGGCAGGAGAAGATAGGATGTCATGAATGCCGGAGGAGCTCTGTTAGCATTTGCATTTCAGGAGTGTGAGGAGTCACTCACTGCCCCAGGAAGCTGGTCCCCGATGAGGAGCTGCTTGCTGAAACAGTGAGGAAGAGCAGGCTGCTTGGAGATGTCAAAATAATCTTGGGTTTTGTTCATCTTCTACATTATCTGACTTCATCAGTCTGAAGGCACCTTCATCTTACAGCAGAGTCTGCAAAGGAGTAAATAAATGGCATACCTAGTGTGCCTGTTAGCCTGATTTCTGAATTGAAAGGAAATGTTTTGTGATTTGATTAAAATTCCAACAGTTGCCAAGGTGCAAGAGGCATGTCCAGAGGTTATCTGACAGGTTTCACTGCAGGTCTGCCCTGTGAACCTGCCCTAAGCTCACCTCAGGTTTAATCTGCCATGCATTGCCCATGTCATTCAAGAAGCCTGTAATGCAAAACTAGAAGATAGGAGAGACCTGGGCATGGTCACAGCAGAGATGGACTCAGCATCTATTTCTCAGGCCTATATTTTACAAAACCAGAAACATTTGGTGTACCCAAGTTTACTCAGAATGGCTGAACCCAGCAGTCTGACAGGTAAAACTGTTGCAATAATTGAGTGTTTTGATAAAATTAGTCAGATGTTGAAGAAAAAGAAAGACTAGAACTGTTTCTGCTGTTTGTTTGCAGTCTGTGAGCATAAAGTTTTCTTTAAAGTGAAACTGCCAGTGCTTTATCAGCCAAACAAAATTTGGCTGCCTAGGTCTTAAGCCTGACAAAATTTTAAACAAACCAACCCCCCAAGATTTCATAGTTGCAGTCTAGCTTAGGAAATACTTAGAAAGAAAACATAATCTCATGTAAATGTGTATATCAGCATGCTATTAATAGCATGCTTATTTGTAGTGCAGTTTTGTGGCTCTAATAGCCCTTCTAATGAATACTGTATGTAACACCAAGTTGTTTCCATAGCAAAGCAGGCATGTCGCAGGATTTTGTTTGTGTCTGAGGAAGCTATAATAGGCTGTTTGATGGTGTGGCATGAATATTACCAGTGACTTTATTTATAAAGATGTGTAACTACACAGATAAGTCATTTGGTCAGACAGCATCTTTTCATTTATTGGCTGAAATCTCCCTTCTTTTATATGCCACCAGAGATTACCCTTATGGTTGATTTTTTTCATTTTTTTTTTTTTTTTTAATTAAAAGCATGGTTTTGATTTTTTTTTTGGGGGGGAGGTTTGGTTGGTTTTTGAGATTGTTCAGAGATGCCTGAAGGTGTCAAAGGGTTTTTGTTAGAGCTGAATATTTCTATTTCATGACCTCGCAAGAAAATGGTGTAGGGGAAAAAGATGCTCTGAAATAAAGAGCTGAGATAGTGAGCCTGGAGGTTCTTCAAGTTCTGGGCTTCTCTGTAGAGAAGTCAGTCATGATCCAAGAGATCTCGCTGTGATGGCACCCTTAGAGCTGAAGTATCCTCATCTGCTGCTGCACTTGTGGGCTACCCACAAATACACTAAACTAGTCACCCACTGTGAAAGTAACAGACATTTTATTCTCCTTTGGAACAGAATCCTGGTATTACAGGATTCCTGAGTGGTTTGGTAAAGAAAATGATGAGTGACTGCCTTTTGCTTTCTTTTAAGGCATGGGTAAGAAGGTGGCTAAGCAGGATAAAAGCTTGGCTTGTCAAACAAATTGGCAAAAAAAATCTCATCTTTGGCACATAGGATGCAGGAGGAGTTGAAGATAGGGAGCAGGTGAGGGGTGCACCCCATGCAGCAGTGCCATCTGCCTGGGGAGTAGTTTCCAGATGACACATTTGCTATCAGCCTCTCGTCTGTGTGTTGATTTTTTCAACTGTTGAAGAAAGTCTCCTTGTGGCTGTTACTGGGTGTTAAGTGTACAGGCTAGAATATATAACAGTTCTCACTTCATTTCTGTTGAGCTATGGTGCTCTATTCACTCACCAAAGGGTAAAGCTTTTTACCAGATTGTATCCAATTTAAAAAACCTACTCAGAACATCCTAGGTACATCACAGTGAGTTATTCTACTGCTTGATAGCTATTGCCCTCTGCTTATATAGCATAGCTCACCCCCAAAGAACCCCAAAGCATTTTCCAGTCCTGGTACCATGTGCAAGCACGTGATGAACACATAGGAATGGTGTTCACTTGCCACTGCTATGCAGTCATTTCTTGGGTGAAATGTAACAGCTGCTTGTCAGCACACTGTAATGCTCCATGGCATCTTGAAAGGAAGTGAATAGCACCATGGCAAAGTGAAACTGCTGGGACAATTTAAGAAAGTATAATTACTCAGTAAATGCAGTTACACAAACTGGAGTTTGGCCAGGAGACTGAACTGTTCTTACAAAAAGTGCAGCAGGAACTGCGATGGTCAGGAATGGTCAGGACTTCCAGTGTTGCATTTCTCACACAAAAGGGCTCCCCCTTTTTGGCATCTTCAGAAGGCTGTTGTTGGCAGGGGAGCTGCTGGTGCAGTGGTACTGGAGAGACTGTGTACCAGGCCTGACACTGCAGAGTGCTCCATGCAGGAGCTCAGCAGGCAGCATCATGCTTCACTCTTGGGAGTCTGTTTGGAACATGGGTGTCTCATGGTGTACTGATACAGCTGGTGACCAGAAAAGCTGGGTTGCTCCTTGGAGGGGAAGGCTTATTGTAATTGATGACCTTTGGTCTCCCTAGGCATAGCCAGCTGAGTTACAAGGATGGGATGAGGAGGGTTTGTGTTAAAGTGTCTGAAGCTTGCAGTTCTAAGTGAACAGTTACTTGTATATGCCAGTTTCCATGTTCCCAGGGCTTCTCTCTGCCTGATACCACTGGGATATATAATCCCCTTCCAGTAAAGCTGCTTGGGAATGTCAGCATATTCTGCAATACCCACAACTGTCAGTTGCCTAATCCCAAGCCAGCACACGTGTTAAGCACATGCTTCCTTCAGCAGAGGAACACATTTGGAAGCTGATTGTAAGCATAGAAAAAATCTGCTCTTTCCTTGCAGTTGTTTTCATGTGTTTGGTATATTTGCATTTACCATCTCTGCAATTATCCTTAGCATGCTGCTTTGCTGGATTTTTTTTTTTTCTGTATTCCATTTGCTTGATAATCTTAGTAGTTTAAAAGCAGAAGAAAACATAAGCCTGCTCCTAGATGTGATTTGACATCTTCTCCAACATACACTGACAGTTTGGGTCTTTGTCTCCTTCCTTGTCACTTATTCTGTAAAGGTTTGCTAAGGAAAATGGGGTAAAACTCCAGAATGGATCAGGTGGGGGAGGTTGACCATCCAGTCAAACAGTATGAAGCTGGGGAGAGAGGGAGGAAGGTGCTGAGATTTATTATGTTATCACAAGATACTGTTCTGCAAGTAAGGCTTTGCTGGAAGTCCATAAAGGATGGACTGCAGCACTTTCTGTCCTGGTCAGCTTTGATTTTCTGTGTTTCATTTTTAATTACCCCAGCACCTATCTCATTTCTGTTGACCTTACAGGCCACCTTGACTGTGTAAGTTAAGTTGATGGCCGATCAGTCTCGGAAATACTTTTGCATGGAAAAGGCAATGGAATTATTGTATCAGCATCACCTTATTCATAACTTCCTCCAATTTTCTTTTATCGTGTACTCTCATCCCAGTTTTTTTTCTTGGTAGCGCAGGAAATTAAAGGCAAGGCTAATGATTGCAGGGGTTTAGGGAACTATGTGCCCATTGAGGACAACGGTCTGATCTTGGGAAGAAACTGGAGTAGCAAGTTGTTAGGGCAAATAGTTATATATACCTATATTGCTAGACACAGCCTCAAAATATGAACAGTTCCAGTACTTTTAATTGAAAAAGACTGTTAAAGATTGCTCCTTCCATGATGCAGTCACCGTTCCTAGTAACAGAAAGTCTTGTCCATAAAGGAGGTATGATTGACAGGTCAAAGCACACAAGCTTCCTGGTCCTGGTATATGAACTGTTATTAATTTTTCATCTAATCTAAGTGATTATATCATTATGTGACAGCAAACCACAAGAATTTATTCTTATAAGTTATGTGAAATCACTTAGCCAAGCAAAACCCATTGTAAAACCAGAGTAATTTATAAATGTCAACCTTAATTTGATGGTAGTATGAAACTGTAACTACTGCAGACATGGTGAAAAAATGATTATGTGTCTGAAACTTGCATATTTATATGCAAGAAGTAAATAGTAATGATGCAAAAATGGACCACCCACTTGTTAGAGGCTGAATGACCTGGTGTACCTCACTACAGGATTTGCTGAATAGAAATTCAGCTTTCTGTTACAAATAAGACCTTTGACAATTTCCCTGTGATTTGATGTTGCTGAATTGATATGCTGTTGCACCAGGCTGTGTACTTAAACTAATTGCATACATAAATCAGATACATGCATGTTCCTTTCTCTAGTTGTTTTAATAGAGGTGAAGAGATAGTTCCTCTCTGTGATTATTTCACACCCGTTGAGTGGGAACATTCACTAACTTTCAAAATTAGATGCTCATCACCTTTGATTTGTTATAAAGCAACTAGCCCATTGTTATGGGCTGACTTGCCAGATCAGTTCCCCTCCATTCTCTAGTGCCAGCTCAGAGCAGTGATGGGTCCTGTTCAGGTGTACTGGTGTAAGACATCCAAGAGTTATGCCTAATATTTGTTCAACAAATGAAAAGTCAATATTCCTCTGGTAAATGCTTTCGTATCAGCATTCAATGTTAAACATCAGCTCCATGAAACAGGCAGATAAACTAATATGAACGAGACCAGGCAGTTCTGCTCTCTGCAGGCATAGTCAAGCTGTCATGGTCAGAACAGGAGCTTAAAAGCAAAGGAGGCAAAATGATACCTGCAGAATGCTACCAAATGAGTTTCTAAATCCTCACTCCAGTGAAATGAAACACTATTGTACAGATCTTCATTTTCTCTTCCTCCCCAAGGCATGTGTTTTGTGGAAGTGACCCCAGTTGTGCCAAATTCGTGATGGTACATGATATAACGAGTCACATGGAAGCAGACTGACAGAGCCAAACCCACCATACTCGTTTTAATTAAGATGCTTTACAGCTAATTCAGCCAGAGCCTTTCCAGTTAAAAGGCTGATTGCTACCACAGGAACTAGTCCCTCCAGTTGCAGGGTTTGTTGAAATTGGGTCCGGGTGGCACCTGTTGTGATTTTCCACGGAGCACATACCAGCCTTTGTCAGCATTTAAAGACATGATAATTGTTTAATCCTTCCTGTTCCGCTTTTAATCAGCAGCAGGGCTTTAGCTCTGACTGTACTTCCAAAACTCCATAAGAAACAAAAGGAAAACTGCTGAACACAGAGGTTTGGGGGGTAGGTGGGTGGATTTTGTGGTTTTGGGTTTTTTTTTCCATCCCTTCTGCTTGTCCTGTAGCTTTCTCCATTGAACTTGTGCGATTTCATATGGGCCTGGGAGTGGATGGGGTGTTACATACAGCTAATGTAACAAGCTGACAGCCGAGCTTTTCAGACACGTTGCTTCATCCGGCCATCTGTTTGGTTTGGAGGGAAGGAACAGGAAGATTTCTTACTCTACAGATATATTAAGAAAAGTCAGAAAATTGGATGTATGAAGCTTTATATTTTCCTTTTATAATACAGTAGTTTGATAGCAGTGTATAAATCACTGAATTAGAACACTTTAAAATGAAGTTCTGGCACTCCCACGGCTTAAAGTAGCATTGTTATTTATAGATATTACATGAAGTCTGATGTTATGTTTAAGTGAGCGTTAAACAGTTCAGGCTGTTGTATTGTTGCTACGCACCGGAGAACCTCTGTCAAAGTGACTTTGGCACCACCATGTATCCGCCTTTCTCCCTTTGTCTTCCAAACCTTTCACCAGTGTTTGCAGTTATCCATGTGCTCAGCGATGGAACAGCCTATTGTTAGTTTCAGGAGGGCAAAGTCACACTGGGATTTTTGAAAAGGTAAAAAAGGCAGTTCTTTACCTTGCCTAAAACTTTGTTAAATATTAAACTATCCATACCAAGGAGTTTAGTGAAAGCAAACACTGAGGGTTTGCTTAACTTAAACCTAATAAAGTAGAAAGTTAATAGGCAGGTACAGAATGTTTTCTGTTTTAGAAAAGCCAGCTATGACAATGTGCAAGAGCAAATTAACAGAGCTTTAGAAGGCTTAATTAAGGAGTGTGAACGTGAAGTGAAGCCTGGAAACCTCTGAAATTTGTCCACTAAGCTCTTTTCATGACTTGTGGAGAGCCCAAATGTCTTTGGCACTCGAGGTAGAATAGCTCCTGATAGGGTGTGAAATTCTTACAAATTATTTATTGTATTTAATCATCATAATTTGTAATTCTTCAGAGCACTCACAAAAGTTGCTGTGCTCTGTCCCATTTCAAACAACTAAGGTAATGCCCAGAAAACACATGGTCGTGAGATTGTGTCATAAGGTAACTGGAGTGGTTTCCTTTTCCTTCCCCATACAGTAATTTTCAATTAAAAATGTGTGCACCCTCCAGACCATAGGTACCAAGTCACACACCCCTTCCCCCCCCACAGCAGTCTTTGAGAAGAGAGCTGCTGATGGGATCCAAAATCATATATGTAAAATGTAAAAAGCAAAGTATAAAATATAAACCACGTGAGAGCTCAAACTGATTGCCAAGAGTTGAGAGGTCTTTGCTTAGATTGAGTGTAATAACATGTACCTACCTTGTTATTACTGGTATGCCTTGGTAAAAGCCTCTCATTGTGAGAAAAAGCACTTGCATAATTTTTCCAGGCCTCATATTTTTCCTTAAATCATGTAGTTGTGTTTCAATCTAAAAGTTTCCAGGAGAATAGGGAGGAGAAGAGAGAGGAGGAGAATGTCCCATTCCTCTCTGATTGAAGAAAAAGCATCTTGTCCAGTACAGGAGTGTTAAATTTGCTGATTAAGTCACAGGGATATTTGGGAAACATCACTCATCATTCTAAACAAGAAAACAGATGTAATATATGAAATTTTATAGCTACAAGAGGTGGATTATTGTTGGAAAAGAATACTGAGGATTCATACAGATTTTAAGTAAGTAATTACTAGTGATGTTTTTTAAAGAAAAAAGACCAAACAAGCTGACAAAACAAAAGCCCTAAATGCCATCACAAACAAAAACTTCCCCGTGGGTTGCAGTGGAAGTAATGAACCTTTGGTAAAATCACTAGAGTGTTAAAGGCACGTTTGTGGTCTGTGGAAAGACACAAGTGGGCAATAAAAGCTGTCCTCCGGCTGGTGTTCAGATGGGAATGAGAAAGATAAAAGACTGAGGCAAATCAACTGGGGAGAAAGGGAGAACGATCTATGGTGAAAAGAAGTCAAGCAGAGCAGCTGCTGAAGGTTTACAGAGATAGACATATAATAAATGTGGTGAAGTAGTTGTTAGTGTACTTCACTGGTGTATTTTCTGTATTAAGAATATGGATCTAAAGACAGTGGAAGCAAACTGACTCCTCTTCTTTAAAATGAAAAATCTGAACTGAAAGAAACTTGAGTTCACTTCAGAACAGGAATAGAGGGGAATTATACTGTGCAAGATCCAGTAAGGTCTTCATGTGAATACCAACAAAGAGAAAAATACCTGTTGAGGGAAAAGGGGTGTATGTTACTGTGGGGACAAATTGGGAGTATGGGCAGGGAGCTTCCTGGCTTGATGTTTGCCTCAGGCGATGGAAGAAGAAAGTGTTTAATGAAATTCTTTAAAATCTTGCTTTTCAAGGATTTTTGAGCAGAAAGCAACCTTTTCTGTCTCAGTTCCCAGCTACTATGATCGATTAGAAACTGTTCTCATTATAGAATAATAGGGTCTCTTCTAATGATCTATGACTGGTTTCTTCTCCCAAATAACAAGTGATAGAACAAAAGACAATGGACTCAGGCTGCACCAGGGGAGGTTTAGACTGGATATTAGGAAAAATTTCTTCATTGAAAGGGTGGTCAGGTATTGGAACAGGCTGCCCAGGGAAGTGGTGGAATCACTGTCCCTGGAATTGTTCAAACACCATGTAGATGAGGCCTTCAGTGACTATAGTAGTGGACTTGGCAGTCCTGGCTTAATGTTTGGGTTTGATGATCTTAAAGGTCTTTTCCAATCTAGTTGATTCTATGATTCTATAATTATATGATAGTAGACCAAATGGTGACATAAATCTGCAAATGACATGCAAAAAGCCCTTTACAACTTAGCCTTTGCCTGTTATCCAAAAATATTCTAGCAAATATAGAAGTATCTGAAAGCTTAGGGCTTATTTGTTATTCCCCTTTTTCTGTTTGCATCTTGCTTATGATCCCATGGGAGTCTTGCATCTAATGATGATCTGGGCATTGAACTTAAGTTCACTAATTCCAATAGAAGTAGAGTGGGTCTTTTTGCCTTCAGTGCTTCTCAGTGCTAAAAGCCCAGCTTCTTCTTAAACCACAGCTCTTGCTTACCACAGTGCTAATTTGAGTGGTTTATATTGTGGTTCACGTAAAAGAGCATATTTGTTTTAACATAGGGTCATTAGAAGACCAAAGTTATTCCCCAAACTGATGGATCAGCTCCTTCTTTCCTTTTTAGTGCTTTGAATAACTTGGAAATGACTGATCTATCTAAGAACTCTGTAGAGAAAGTTTATGTAGAAAATCCTGCTCCTGGCCAGAAGTAACTTTAAAGTTGGGCAGTGCTGAGAAAAGCATCATTCATAAAAATAGCATTACTGAAAGCTCTAATGAGACCAAAGAAAAGGGAACAATTGTGATGTTTGCACTTGGTTTTGTGTGTGTGCTTACTTTAAGCAAGCAGAAGGGGTTTTTTTAACTTCATAGTGCAAATGAGCTTACTGATGTGTCTGAATGGGCTTTGGGATTCAGCAGATAAACAGAAATTACTGATATACAAGAAGCTGGACTGCAGTTTGATTTATGGCAAAAGCAGTCTTCAAACAGATTTGTTTTTAGTGTGGATTTTTGTCTTCTCATGAAATGGGACCTGAAAATTAGAAAGCCATATGTGATGACAGAGGAGGAAAGTGCAATTAATCAGAACCACTTTTCTTCAGATCTTCAAAGCCTTTCTGCCACCTTTTCCATTTTTATCTGTTCCTGTGTTTTCAGTTTAGCAGGAATTTATAATGTAAAATGAACTACAGTAGCAGAGTGTTCAAGATCAAATGCTAACACATTCTGAAGTACTTTATTAGGAATGCTGAATTTTTTCTAGAGATATTTTTCTAAAGTTATTGCAAATTAATTTATTATACTTAATAAATAGCCTTGTATATAAAAAAAAAAAAACAACACCCACAATAAAACAAAATAAAAATAACAAAAAAAAATCACAAACAACACAACACCTCCCCCCAAAAAAAATAAACAAAACAACACTAAAACCTCAACGGCCACCCCTCTGATGAACTGGTATACTTTTTGCTACTTCAGATACTCAAAAAGATCCCAAAATGTCACTTTTGAAATAACCTGATTTGAGAAAATTTGACAAACCAACCAGTTAGACAAAAAAGTTATCTGACTATACTTGTGCTTCATACAGAGAAAGACTAAGACAAAGTTAGTATATTGTGCCCGTATCAGTGGATTAATACCAAGCATAATTACAGAACAAAAGTACCGGTGTTAAAAAAAGATTACTCTTCCAGCTGTGTTGCCTTAGCCTGCAAATGTGCATAAGTCAAGGGGTGTTTTTTAACTAAAGTTCACTATATTGTTTTGATTAAATTGTGTAATGTGTGGCTATCTTACTTGTGTAAATAACCAAGGATTGGTATTTCTATAGAATTTTCTGTGTATTTACTGTCACTTAAATTTATCTTCTCCGTGACTTCGTATGCCACTTCCGTTTGAGCAGGGAAGGCAGCGTTTCACCTTAAAGGTTTTTCCAACTTTTCTGTGGGTTGGAGGTTTATTAGCATTACATTAAGGGAGATAATGGCAAACATTTTTTCATCTTTTCCCTGGAAGATGATACGAAAGATGAAAGAGGAAGACTATCACAAAGGTTCACAGCCTCACACAAACTAGGGTTTTTTTTTTTTGCAAAACTACTGAATGCTGAATACATCCTGAATGCTCTAGTTTAGAAGAGCTGTATCATTGCAACAGAAGCATCATCCTGTACTGTCCAATACCTCTGTCATTGCTTAATTCCTACTCAGATCTTAATTTTGCTTTTTGATTTACAAGGTTTAATATGGCTGAAGTAATGTCAGAACACAGAGTAAACACAGTTTCTCTTGCCTGTGGTTACAAACAAAAGGTTACGGAAATGTGTGGGATTTTTAGCGTACTCGAAAAAAAAAAAGTTATTCCACAGGAATAACTGCTCCCATAAAACCATGTTGCTGTAGCTTTTCTGTTACCAAGGTGCATATATCAATAGAGGAGAAAGAAAAGCAGAGAACTGTTTCTTCATTGCCCATGGCAACAGTATCATCTGTGCTTTGCATTTTTGTAAATGCATTGTTCGTGCCCCATAAAAGCTTATGACTATTCTACAACTCTAAAAACCTGAGCACAAATGGAAGTCTGTGGATGTATACATTTCTGAAAAGTCAGGTTTTTATTTGAGTCATAACTTTTATAAGAGGATGTGAACGTGGCCTTTGGCATGCTTCAGAATGGCAATATCTAGTGATCTAGACTGGTGTTTAGATTCCCTTTAGAAATATGTTTTCCTTATAGAGTACTGCATTTTGAGTTTATGTACATGTTGTATTTAATGTATACTTTTGTTTAATCTGTTAGTAATGACTTATGATCTATTGCACTTACTGTAAAATGTTTTGAGTAGGTATGTCATGTTCTCCTGTCTCTGTTCAAACATTGATACTCTTGGCGTCAGCTTTTGTGTCTAAAGCAAAATAACGCCTTCATGGATTCTATATTCTTTTGCCTAACTTCTTCAGTATGTTAAAATTTGTCCACTCCTTCTAGAAGCTAGCCAAAATTACTGTGTTATTTCACAGGCATTTTGTAAAGTAGGTTAGGACTTGGTGAGGGAGGGGAGGAAATAAGTGCTTTTTAATTTGTTCCTTTGAGTAGACACGTATGCAGTGGACAAAGATGTTAGGTAAATGTTGATGGTTGCTTGTATTTCAGGGTAATTTACTTGGTACTGAAAGATGGTCTTCTTTCCCCAGCTCCTGTCAGTGGATGGACATCAAATAGTGTTAAACCATCTGGAACAGCTGCCCCTAGTGAAAAACCTGCGACAGCGCCTCAGCTAAATGAGCAAGACACGTTGGTTCAGAGGGCAGAGCACATTCCAGCAGGAAAACGTACTCCTATGTGTGCACACTGTAATCAAGTCATTAGGTTTGTGTCTATGTGCTGGGCATACTCTGCTGGGTAAAAAGCTGTCTAGGTGGCCAGGCCCATAGGGTGGTGGTGAATGGGGTTAAATCCTGTTGATGGCTGATCACAAGTGGTGTGCCCTAGGGATCAGCAGTGGGGCTAGTTCTGTTCAGCATCTTCATTAATGATCTGAATGAGGGGATTGAGTGCACCATCACCAAGTTTGCAGACTACACCAAGTTGGGTGGGAATGTTGATCTAATCAAACGTAGAAAGGCTCTGCAGAGGGATCTGGGCAGGACGGATTGATAAACCAAGGCCAACTGTTTGAAGCTCAACAGGGCTCAGTTCTGTGTCCTGCACCTGGGTCACAACAGCCCCATGTGACGCTATAGGCTATGTCCCATGTTTGCAGTGCACAGAACAGGAGAGCCTGCACTGTGTTTTACCATGGTTAATGAAAATTGTTTGATTAGAAAACATGAGTTTGAAAAAATGAATAAGTGTATGAATTTCATTCAGTATAACAGAAAATAAGCCTTTCCACCATGGGTTTTTGCAGCCTTTTGAGCCCTGTCCTGGATTCTGCATCAGAAGATGCAGCTAACTCAAATTACTTGATCTCTAGGGGTCAGCTGAGTCCAGCATGTTTATTTCCATTAGATTTCTGTTCTGATAGTTCACTACCAGTTCAGTTAAAATTGTGTTAGTGGTAGAGGATACTTTACTAACCAATCTATCATCTTTTGGAGGATTTTTTCCTTACTTCCATTGTATATGTCAAAGAAATAAAAATACGTGACCTGAATTCCCTTGAAACAATAGAAAAAAAACGGTTCAAATTCCCAACATAGGTGCAGATTTTTTACTTCACTAGAAAATGGAAGATTAATATCAAAAAGGTCCACACTTTTTTTTGGGGATGAGATTGATGTGATCCATTGTCAGCTTGCCTCTATAACCACTCTGTCTGTCTGCTATTATGACTTTTTGTTCCCTAGGCTTTGGATTTGTGCCTGGTAAATAATATGCAAGCAACTGTGCACTGTCCTTTTTGTTACTGTCACTTCAGTTTAAAATTAAGATTGAACAAAGTAAATACATTACATGCTGAATCTTTCATGCAGGAAGCTTCACTGCCTTTTTCAGTGCCTTTGTGGTTTTGCAAGGTTTGCTGAAGCTCTGTGCTGCAGGGTCTCAAAGCACAGTCAGCAGATTGTTCTTGAGCAGCCAGCATTTCCTCTCAGCCCTTAAATCACTTGCTGCTACTCTCTGCTTTTCCACCTTGGTCACCATTAAAAATGAGACTTATGTGCCGCTAGGGTAGTGTACTGGTCCGTGGAGCAGCTTTTGCTCCGTTGTGTATACTTGAGAACTACTTCATAGAATCATAGAGTATCAGACTGGAAGGAACCTCCAGGATTATCTGGTCCAACCTTTCTTGACAAAGCCTGGCCCAGACTAAATGTCCCAGCACCCTGTCCAGACAAATCTTAAACTTGTCCGAAGTCAGGCAGTCCACCACTTCCTTGGGGAGATTATTCCAGTGGCTGATTGTTCTCATTGTGAAAAATTTTCCCCTCGTGTCCAACAAGAATCTCCCTGGGAGTAATTTGTACTCATTACCCCTCATCGTTTCCATGTGACTCTTTTAAAAATGGACTCTCCCTCTTCTTTTAGCCACCCTTTAAATATTGGAAGTATTAAGTACTGACAGTACTTAAGCCATTGTCACCTATTGTAAGTGATACCTCTTCATGAATAGTAACTGATACTCATGTCTAGCTTCTTTGTAATCTACTGGTGGTGTTTAAATCCTTATATTTTTTCATATGTTAAATGTCACTTCAATTATTAAAAGCAAGCATAATTGCATTTGAGGATGAGTTGACGTGCATTAATGTTAAACGTGCCTTTTGTTCACAGCATACAGCATATTAGGAATATTGCAGTGGCATTTTGAATTCAAGTTTTAGCATAATTACAGTTCATGCCCTCAGGTAATGCTACCACTATGAAAAGGTAGGAGCAGGATCAAGCAACAGTGCATTGTACATCTGTTTTGAAGCCAAAGTATGCTGTGGAGCTGGTTACTTTACACTCAGGCATAGAATAACCATGGTTGTTCAAGCCAAAACCATTTCTTAGAGACATCTTATAACTTTTTAATATATCTTTAATTATTCATGCAGTGATTGTCTGAATATTCCAGTTTTTTCCAAAGCTTCAGTAAGTAAGCTTTTCTTTCCATGTCTAAACGAATCAAAGCTGGAGGCAAACTAAATTTCCCATGATCTACGTGCTGTGATGGTCTGATAAACTTCTGACATTTCCTGATGAAGACTTCTGGTTCCCAGGCACTCTTACTGAGTCCTGCAGTGCAGAGTTGGCTCTTCCTTTGAAGTCCAAGTATGTTTTCCCTGAATTTCCACTGAGAGCGTACTTGCTGGCATGTCTGCTTGTGAATGATGAGTTGGCCTTGTCATCTTTTCATACAGCTTAATTGTTTTTAAAGGGAAAAGGGAAAAAATACAAATGGTGCTTCTTCAGCATCTCCTATACAGAAACTATTATTCAGGCATTTTCATGTGAGGAGAAAAAGAAACTTCCCAGACTGTAGACTGCTGTATGGTTGACTGTAAAGTGATTGGTCTACTTAGCAGATGTGAGGATCCTTTTGATCTCTCTACCACTAAATTTCTGTTCTGGCTTGCTATCATAATAAAAGACACATGAGAAGTTAAATTATTGACCTACTAATACATCATGACCATACTGATGAAGTTATATTTGGCTACAAATGTAAAGATAGAGAAACTGTGATTGTATTCCCTTTATGCTACTTACTTCTTCCTGTTGGCCCTTATATCATTTTTGCATGCAGAACCCAGATGTTTTAGGTGGCTAATCCCAAAACCAACAAACAAAAAACCTTACAGTTTGCTTCCTTCTGTGAGTTTGGTTCATGTGGTCTAGGTGGTAATGCCAGAAATTTGTTCAGAAATGCTTGGCATGTCAAAGTAGCCTGGGATAGAAGCGGATTCATGGCCAACTTTTGCCTCTTTGATCATCCCGTATCTTTGGATGGAAGCAACATGGGTTTTTAGCACCACCTTTAAAAAATATGTTCTAGTTGACAGAGGCATGGGGCAATTTTTATTGTTTTGGTTTGGTTTTAAATGGGGAAGGAAGGATGCAGACATCTACAGCCATCTTCCTAACATTTCATAGCCTAGCTACTTGCTGTTAGTTACATAAGCATGAGCATACATCCCTCTTACTCAGATCAGAGTTTTAAACACCTTTTCAAATGAATACAGCAAATTAATACCTTTCATTACTGAAAGCTATCATTCTGATCACAAAAATATGCAAAGACCAGGGACACCTCCAAGTTCTGAATATCACATTTTAGCGTATTTTATGTGGCAGGTGTTTATTTTTTTTCCTTTCTTCCATGTGCTTTGGGGCAGCTTTTAAGTCACTGGTGTCATTAAGCTGCAGTGATGGGTTGACATATTTAAAATACTGCCTGATTAAAAGCAAAATTGTGCTTAGAAAGCCTTCTTCTGGACACGTGTGTGGAGAGACCCAGCCCACTAATGGAACACCTTGGAGACATTGTGCAGGGCATGGCCACAGCTGTCTGGGGACTTTGGGAAAGAAACTCTGTAGATGCACTCTCAGGCTGCTCCCCACCCGTCTGGGTTCCTGCATGCTGTCCTGAATGGCTAACCTCAACATGTCAGAGCTGTAAACTCTGGAGGGCTAAAAGCAGCAGATGTTGTAAAAATTCCTTCCTCTCCTGTTGCTAGTGTACTTTCTTTCCATTGCAGAGCTAACCGAGCCTATTGTTTCAGTGCAGATGGCCAGAAACTCAATCCTACCTGGAGCAAGGAGAGCCTCTTCGGTGTCAGCCCTGTGTTAATGAATCTGTTAAATTAGCCTGTGCTGACACGGCGCACTGAGAGCACTTTGTTGTACATAAGGGCTTGTATTGTTTGATCAGTACATAACTGAAAGGGCATTGATGTAAAAAGGTGCTTGTAGAGCAGTGAGAGGGTATCAGGTTAGGTCAGTGTTTGCACTGCTCAGGCATCCGCTGGGAGTGGGGGCCAGAGAGCTGCGCTCGACCCCAGCTCCCTCCTTAAAGGGCTATGAGCTGCTCTCCAGGAGACTTTTTGACTGCTTTCTCTCCCATATTGAGGTGTATAGAAGAAACTGTTTCAGATTAAATATGTTCATCATCTCTGATGGTGTGTGAGTTGTCTAAAATCTGAGTCCCTTATCTTTGACTTCTTATCCTATTGAAAATCCATAGCAGCTCCAGGGAAAATGTGGAAGAGAAACAAAAATAATTACCCCCTACTCTCAATGAAGCTGCCCTCTGTCCTCTGCCCACTGGAGTCAATATAACCCTGGAAGCAGATTTTGAGGGGATTTTTTCTTCTCTACTATTGTTTCTTTGTTCACATGAAAATCTTGTCTTACACAAAAATTTCTTGTAGCTTACTCAGTTTCCAAAGAAATGCTTAGCGACAGCTCGGTGGTACTAGTACCTTACACTTTTCTTGCAGTGAGGTATTAGATTGAAAAAGAACCATAGAAGATGTGTTACTGAAAAGTTATCATATTTATTGGTCTTCAAAAATGGGAAATCTGGTGGGGGAGATGAATTTGAACCCCAAAGTTCTCCTGAAACCTAAAATTTGAAAGGTTGAGTATTTTGGGACCTTAGAGGCGCCTCATTAAATATGTTCATTAAAGAAATTAGTATGCAAAATATGTTTTCGAATGAACACAGGTAGAGTGATATATGCCTGGAATTTATGAGTTACAAACTGAAATTTTCTTGTTGGCTAAAAGGCAGTTTATCTTGTCTGCTAACCTTGTTGCATTAGCCACCATTACAAACGCTATTAAAAGCATCATTATTTTGTGTTTGCAAATAATAGAGGAGGCTCTGTATTTGGAAAATACGGTCCTATTTTAACTATCTTCCGGCAGAAAAGAAAAAAAAAAAAAAAAAACACCAATAACTGGGATGGGTTATCCTGTAACCAATTTGTTGGATAAAGACAGTGATTGAATTTTTGCCTCATGAGAAACTGATGTTATCAGCTCTTAATGGAGGCAAGTCTACATACATTTGTGTGCTTGATACAAATGCATGCTGAAAGGGAGTTGATCATGTCCCTGCTTCAAATATCTCTTTGCAATAGATGGAAATATTTGGGAACAAAAAAAAATTTCCTTCTTGTTCTCCTTTTCCCTACCAGCCACTTCAGCACTGTGTTTAATGTAGTTTTAAAATAAGATTTCTGAAATGCAATGTAGTGAAGAGAATTTGTGTTTATTGTGGTCAGGTGTTTCTGGGAGATGGTTCAATGGAGTTAAATGCAGTCAACACTTAATGCTTTCTCAGAGCCTATAGAGGGAAAGAGGGATGAAGTGGTGTGAATTGTGTAGTAATGGCACAGAGGTATCATAAGCCTATTAACAGCTTTTGTAGGAGCCAATCCTGGGTCATTAGCTGACAAAAATCTCTTCTTTCTAATCAGAGGACCCTTTTTGGTGGCTTTGGGGAAGTCATGGCATCCAGAGGAGTTTAATTGTGCTCATTGCAAAGCCTCCATGGCTTACATTGGATTTGTGGAAGAGAAAGGGATGCTTTATTGTGAGGTCTGCTATGAGAAGTTCTTCGCCCCCGAGTGTTCAAAGTGCCAGCGGAAGATTCTTGGGGTAAGTGAGCTGCTTCTCAGGGGGAGGAATAACCACAATGTTCATTGCTTCTCTGTAATGAAATTCCCCTTTATCTGACCCAGTTTGCATTCTTCCAAACATACTCTGCCATACCTTTTCAGTTCCCATCACACACGGAATATGTTTTTGGCTCTTCCAGTGTTGTGCCTTTTCAGTCTCTTTGAGAAAGCTGCAGTCTTCCTGGCTCTTCAAGTTCAGCTCCTGTTTTCGTGAAGCTGTCCTGCAGCTGTTGTAATTACTAGCTTTTCTTGAGCAAAACTTAATTGTCAGCTCTTTACAGAATCGGGGAGGGAGGGTGTGGGTGTGTGTATAACAAATAATGCTCTTTAACTGAACTGAGTACTGCAGAATTTGCTGGCTGGCTAGATGTGAAATACTGAACTATTCCCAGGGGTAGTGGAGATGGGCACGTTATCAACACCAATATTGCTCATTTGAGCCCGCCAGATGATCGTCCACTATCCTACTGCAGACAGCAATGTGTCTGGACTCTCGTCCAGGGCTCTGACAGCATCATTCTCAAGTCATATTTAGCACTATTGCATCTTCCAGAACAATATAGAACAGTCATAATTTTTTACATGATGTTTCTGTTGACTATTTACAGACTTGAGGAGATGTCAGAGACGCTGGCCTTCTTATTTCAGGGGACTGTTGTGGGTGAGATCCTAATTAAAATGGAAAAGGTGAACAAATGAGCTGTTAAGTCGATCCAGCTCTACATTGAATCTTCCAAAAAACGAAAGGTTGCTTATGACAAACAAGGGAATGTTCCGTAAATAAAGCACTTTGTTAAATATAACGTCAGCAGAAATGTCATGCACAACCCATTTTCAAAGTAGCAGTGGGAAACAAAATATTCTTGAGACGAATCAAGTGTGGAGGCATGGTCACCGCAGTCTAGTCATCACTTCAAAATAATGTGTTAAGAACACGTTTTCTAATCCCCACAGGAAGTAATAAATGCTTTGAAACAAACTTGGCACGTTTCCTGCTTCGTGTGTGTGGCCTGTCATAACCCCATCCGCAATAATGTCTTCCACTTAGAAGATGGTGATCCCTACTGTGAGACGGGTAAGAAGCAGCACAACCCAAGTTTGCTGCAGCTGTGTGGGGAAGGAGAGCTCAACGAAGTTGGAAAAGAATACCAATTCCTTTTTCTTAAGATTCACTTTAGAAGCAGCACCTCAGAAAATTTGTGTAACTCTGATATGTCAGTTCAAAGCAGCAACAAACACTGTAGACACTTCCAAGTTCGCAGGAGAAGTTGGTGAGAATTTTTTCACCAATTGGCTTCATCAGGAGCAGGCTTCTTGTCACTGGTTTTACTGGTTGTTCCTGTTAAGCCCTCAGCTGTTGGTATCAATGATACAGCAAAGTGTTACTTTTGGGGTGACTTTAAAATAATCTGGAATTTATGTAAATCTCCTTATTTACTAAACCAGCAAATGCCAGTGGAGTAATGTGTTTTATTCTGAATAGCTTTACTCACAGCTGGGAGGAACTTCCAAGAGTAAGCAATCTGCCCAGGAAGTTTTTTTGCAGGATCAGGGATAACATCTGTTGAGCATAAGCTTGGGATAAAAGAAAAAAAAAAAACACCAACAAACCAAACAGGTTGTAAAGGGAAAAATACAGTGATATGATTCTAGCATTTGAAAGCATGATGAGCAATATTACATGACAGATATGTCTTAGAAGTTTTTATTTATATTGGTTTCCTCATTTGCTTAAAACATTCCATGTATCCTTTCAGGGTTGGAAGGAAAAAGATAGAATTTGTAAAACAATTCCCACAAAATTTGAAAGAAAATTATATCACAATTGTGTGTTTTCACACTTCATGGTGTTTACATCTGTGTTAGAACCATCAGTCAAACCTTTTCTGTTTTTCCTGTAGTTTAACTAGAGGTGAAAGTGGATTGACCAGAAGATTTAACATAACATTCTGACAACCTGTTTAGAGCTAAGTTTTCCTTCTGAATCGATCCCACAGTTGTTCACAGCTGGTGCCATGGACAGTGCTAGGTATAGAAAGGATGAGGAAAGCAGGCAAAATTTATCTAAAATTTATCTGTCAGAGTGGCTATAATAAGGTGTTGGCAGATACGAAAGGACACAGTAGGTTATTGCTAATTCAGTGACATGAGTAGGGTAATGTATTGCTCCTATTGAATTCATGGAGCAGCAGAGGAAACAGATACATGAGCAGCATCCTCCAGTGTGACAGCACGGTGAAATTTCATCCTGGAGCAATCCGAAGCCCTTAATCTTGCAACCATTTGATGATTCAAAAATAGTACTGGAGGAATCAATAACTCCCCTTTGGGTGGAAAGCTTGTGACCAAGTTCGTTCTGCTAATACTGAATTCTTGTTCCTGTGACCAGATGACCCATATGTTGTGTGGTGCATTGATTTGTGCTACTGTTATGACTTCCTTCTCAAATGCACACTTTTCTATACTGTGAGGAATCCGGGATAAAAATGTCAATACTATGGTTCTCACAAAGTTTATTTCTGAGATAGAAAGTTGCTAGTGCAAGTTAATGTAGATCCATTATGTGAGGTGTTATTGGCAGTGACACATTGTAATAGCCACAGCTTTCTAACTAGATGTTAATTTGAGATATATTTGTTCTACAAAGACTTTCCGTCTAGCTGGAGCTAAGAGTCTGTGACTGATTTTAAAGAAATAAGGAGTAAATGTCATTGCCAACTTTCCTTCCTAGTGCAAAAGAATGTTCTAAGTTTAAATCCTTGTTTGAAATTATAACGGCATTAGCTATTAGTATTAAGGAGGATTTAATCTGCAAAATGTTCTGGGTTTGGATGTCAATGCTAAATTAAAAGTGCAGGTATCTACAACTTTGAACTTTAAGTGCAGAGTTAGTAATCTAGCTTTGAAAATGCTGTGTGCGGGAAGCATTGATATGTGACTGTATGAGAAGTCTGCTTTGGAATGCTTCTATGGTATCACAATTCAAGCATGCAAAGGAGAGCTGATGACCTTCAGTCTGCCTTATCTATTGCCCTTTCTTCAGAAGAAAAGCCAATAAACTTATCAACACAAACCACAGCCAACTTACAAGGGGCTTTAACTACTGGCACCCGGAAAATACCACTCAAAGATTCTGTATGAATACAGATGCAAAGAGTTGAAACAGTATGGTCATGAGACAGTGGCCTTCAGGGGGTTTGCACAGATGTGTCCTATCATTTCACATTTTTATCATCTGTCTTCTACTCAAACACTTGCAAATTCATCCCAGTAGCATGAATTAAGGCAGGCAATGAAGAAAGCTGTTTCTTGCCACTGGAAGCCATCAAGGGCTTTGCTTCTCCAGAATACTTGGGTTCCCCATTCCTCTGAGATGCCTCCTATGGTTATGCTTTTTGATGTCATAGAATCATAGAATAGGGTTGGAAAGGACCTCACGATCATCTAGTTCCAACCCCCCTGCTCTGGGCAGGGACACCTCCCACTAAACCATG
>JASSUY010037468.1:55100-89525 GCA_032466535.1 Forpus xanthops
CTCCCCAGCATCCCTATAGGCCCCCTTCAGATACTGGAAAGCTGCTATGAGGTCTCCACACAGCCTTCTCTTCTCCATGCTCTCTCATCCTATCTTCATCTTATAAAACACTGTCTTACTGAACAGAAAGATGACTATTTTATTGAACTTGACACATGATAAAGCCTCCTTTGGCTTTGCTGCAGTAGGCACTAGAGCTTCAGCACATCTGTATAATCTGGTAGAGAAACAAAATCTCCTTGTACCCTGATTGCCACTCCTTATAAGTCTCCTTGAAAACAATCCCTGGCATCTAATTTCCCTGTCAAAGGCAAACTGTTACTATTAAGGAGGGAGTCCAAAGCTTCATTATGGTTGCCACTCTGTTCATAAGTTCATCTTACGAAGATGTAATGGTGTATGACATTATGTATTTGCCATGGTAGCATGCCAGTTCCAAATTCTTTAATGTTATAGCACTCATGCTGTTGTCTTCTGTACAGCAAAACATTTCCTTCTTAGAGTGGGGTGCTTGAGAGTTGAATTAAGTAGAAAAGACCAGAAAACTTAGGGTAAAATTTAGGTCTGCACTGGCAGAAAGCAAAGGGCTGTGGAGACTTGCAGCCTCTGAGATGGCTGAAAAGTGAGTGTCATGCACTGTGACCACGGGCATCGAGGTGGGTATCAGTGCTTCTCACCCGACTTTATGCATGCATTTTATCTTGCTAGTCTGCCCTGCTCTTTTTCAAGCTCTGCAGTCAGTAAGGAATATGAACAATTCAGCGCCCTTTGGTTTGGTCCTTGCTCCCTGAGACTGCTGGAGGAACTTTGCTGGCTCCAGGGTACCTCCAGCATGCCAAGTCCATCTTCTGCCTAAAAATGCGTGATGCAAATACACTTTAGTGATGGCAGTCACTAAGAACCACTCTAAAACCTTACTGATACTTTTTGTTAAGAGTCCTCTCGTTTGGTTTTGGTTTTTTTGTATGGGTTTTTTGGTTGGTTGGTTGGGGCTTTTCAAAGCCATAATAAATTCCGTCGACTAGAAAACTTTTCTGACTTGATCCGTATTGCTAAACATTTTAAGACAGAAGCCTAATAATTGCATGATTGTGTGTGATGCGTTCTGGGATAAATATTGTGCCATAAAATAGGCAGGCTCTCATTGCTTGCTGAGGAGGTCTGTCCTGTGAACAGCAAGGGTGTGCTTTCAAGGGAGAGCTGGAGAGAAAGTAAGGAGCACACAGCCCACACAAGTGCTCTTGCATTTGTGTGGCACACAAATTTCCCTACCTTGAGCATGCTATTGATCTCAAGGAAATGAAACACCAAGAAGATGGAAGCGTTGCTCACTTGAAAGGGTAAGGAGGGGCCTGAGAAATGAATTAGCAAGGAAAGGAGGGCATCCTGGTCTCTTGATCTAGGAACTCTTTACTCAGGGTACCTGGTATTACAGAACTTAACTAGTGTAAACCCACTGCCATTGAAAGAAAAGCACAATGGTTTCAAAGGATCAGTCTTGTTTTTCTGCAGATTCTTCAGCTTTAAAATCTGTTTGTATTTGCAGATTACTATGCCCTCTTTGGTACTATGTGCCATGGCTGTGAATTCCCCATTGAAGCTGGAGACAGATTTCTTGAAGCTCTGGGCCACACTTGGCATGACACTTGCTTTGTATGCTCAGTAAGTAAAACTAATGTACATTTTAAACAAACCCCTGGCAGCAGTGCTTGTGCTAACCTGACCAGTGTGAGAGTTAACAGCTATAGCCTCTTTCAGTCCTCCCAGTCCAAACAAAAAGCACTTTCCCAGTTATTTGGAAAGTGTGTTGCTATTGTGAGCCTTTGGCACAGATCCAGAGGAGTTGGCCTGTGTTGCAGCCATGTGTCCTGGCATTTAACCCTTGATGTTAACCCTTCCTCATGGCAAGCTTTGAAGGCAATACAAAGAGCAGGCTGTGTTTTGATATAAAGACACTGTAGCCAAAGTATCACCTGTTAATGTTGTACGACCAAAATAACCACCCCAAACCCCCAATCCTAATGATTGGTTTTCTTTTTAAATGCTGAACCTAATGCGGCTCCCAGTTAAGAACTTACTGACTTGAAGAAAGAAAGGTTATGCTTACATCAACAGTTAGTATTACATCGAAAAGAGTGTCCATAAGAAAAATGTAATAATTCTTATTCTTTGAATATATTTGTGCACAGATGCCATGGATTGGCATTCTAATTAATGTATGCTGCAATGCCTTCCTCTGAATTGGGTGGTCTTTTATCTTTTTTTATCCCATTTCAGGTATGTAATGACAGTTTGGAGGGTCAGACTTTCTTCTCCAAAAAGGACAAGCCACTGTGCAAGAAACACGCTCACTCTGTCAACATCTGATGCATGTAGCTCATCTTCTGTAACAAATGTACTGAGCAGAAAGAAAGGTTAAAATGTCCATGTTCAGTAATCGGTTAAAATTATTTATATATAATTTTCTAGAATGGAAAAAATGTAGAAACTTATGGAGGGGGTTGTACACAAATTCTTAAAATGTTTATCAATTATATGGGTTTCCTTCATAAAAAGATAGGAATCAGGGAATTGCATCCAAGCCAAATGATTCAAGTGCCTTTTCCTTTATATTTGGCACATTAGTGTATTGGTTTCACGTTATGACCACATTTATATCTGCTTCAGTATGAGAAGTGAAGCATCTATAAAAATAAATACTGGTATTAGAAGTCTTGGATTTGCTGCTATTCAACAAATAAAAAGAGATCGGCTTCAGCAGTTCAGGTCACTTTACTGCAGTGTTATTTGCAGTGTGTCTAGAAGTGTTGCAGCTAAACTCCATTAAAAGGAATTCAAAGCAACGTTAATATTACACGGAATATATAGTTCAACTGCTATTTTTATCGGATACTCATGTGCGCAATGAAGTTTCCTGCACAGTTCCATGAACCTGTGCCTTTGCAGTAAATTTCTGATGAATCTGCAAAGGACAGAGATTTTTAACATGGGATGGTGTCTATGCTGGTGAACAAGAATAGTTTGGAAGATGCTACTTAGAATAAACTATAAATGGGGTACTCTTGCTTCTTTCTTAACTACCAGAATACTAGCCAAAATTCTGGTATTCTGCTGTACCACCAGAATGCTAGCCAAAGAAACCCTGCTAGTGAAGGTATGTTTGACAGGATGCAAATGTCAGAGCAGATCTTAAAAATAAGGAAGCAGGGAGTTAAACTCTTATGTTTGCAGTTCAGATTTTAGATAGTTTAAAGTGCCTTGAAAAGGGGAAATTGCACTGAATCTGCAGGCAACAGGTTGTGAGACATCCAGAATGTGAGACTGGTGTTCAAGGAGGGAAACTGCTGAAGTGCAACTGAGGACATTGTTTTTCTCCCAGTACATTCTTTACCATGTAGCTCATGAATATGTGTATTGGTGGTGTGCCAGGTAGTATACTGAAAACTTGCTTCCTTTCTCAGCTGTTATGATTTTTTTCAGTAGTTTAGGTTCTCTTTGTCTCTCTTCCTTCACATGTAGGGAATATATTGTTGACTAATATAATATTGAGTTAGGCAGCTTAGTATCTCTCAGCTCTTGCAAGGGAGCAAACAGACAATGCTGTCATCATGGCTGCAAGCCAGGAGATGTAGCTATTTCTGTGGCTTGATGTGGATTTTGCCTACATACAGAGTCAGTGCAAGACGGGTGCATCAGCTAAGTCCCGCTTAGGGCTAGGAATGGTGTTGGTAGGGAATAGTTAGGGAAGAGGCAGTGACCCTTGGCATGGGGTGAATGTCACACCAGCAATGTTGCACAACAGGGAAGGGGGCCCTCTCGGGAACAGATCAGATTCCTGAAGGAAAATGAATTTATTTGCTATTTAATTCAACTATGATATCACAGCTGAATCATTAGTCTTTAGTGCTCTTTCCAGTAGACATTAAAAGTAACCATTTGCTGATTTTGTTGTTTTGGGTTTTTTTTGTTGTTTTTTTACTAATACAGAAGACAGGTTTATGCATAAAGCAGTGCAGAAAATCACAAGAAATTGCCACGATTGAGTAAAATGATTGTAACAAGGAACATCAACAAAAGGGAAGGGGGGCACTAAAGTTCCTCTACTAAAATATGAAAATGTATTTTGCTTTCTCATTAATTCAGTGAGACAGGTTCACATTGTGGGGCCGTTTCAGTTTATTTTCTGAAGTTGTTTTTTCTTCAATACTATCATGTGTCTCTTTAACATTTGGTGGTATGGAAGAAATGGTATAAAGCTGTTTAAAATGTTTATACTCTTGCAGATGTGTTCTTTCATGAGTTTGGCTGAAAATCAGAAGGGTAGAAGCAGACTGAACAAGATATGGTAATATATGAGCCAGGTTGCTTTTGAAATTAGTTGAAATGGGGAGAAATGAGACTTAGAGGGTAGGTTTCAGCAGAACTATATTGCACAGGCATGAGGAAAGAGAATGGGAATGCACAGGATAAGGCATTCAATTATTTCTGCAATACAAACCTTTATATTTTAAAATAGGGTAGAAACTTCTCATTTTGTCATTGTCCTTAAGATCGAATTTTGTTTAGTTTCATAATTTTAATTGGAATTATACTTCTTAATCTATAAACTATAGGGAATGAAATTTTGCAGTCATGAATGAATTGAGGACAAAAGCCTGGAAGGCTCCAATAGTACTGCTTCATTTAGCTGCTTTGCCTTTTAATTTCTGCTTTTATCTATTTGTTTAAAATTTAAAAGGAAGCATAGAGTCGCTGATACATAATAATATTTAATGGCTTTACCAAATTATATAAATCAACTAAAAGGAACATAATTTTTATTGTTATTTTAATAAGTGAGATTTTAGTAGAGCACTTTATAATAATGCCGTGTATCTCACTGAATATTTATTACCTGTTTTTTTTGTGTAGGACTATTTCATACTAGTATCTTTGGGTTTTGTTTTATTTGTAAACCTGCATATTTACCTCTAGAATTTGCTGGTGTGTGAGTGTGTGTATGTGTTCATATATACCTCTCTATACATGTATGCATTTGCATGTACATTGGGAGATATACGTATATGTGCACATACACATGTGTATTTAACTGCAGAATTGACTTAGCAAAAAATCAGCACCCTTTTATCACCATTTGGGGATTTAGTGAGATTCCCAACTACTTTTCATGCAACGAATATATCACATTCATGTTTGGAGCGAATGTTAGAAAGTCAGGAAAGGTATATTAGTAACCTAACTACTGTAGCTTTTTGCATGCATTTTCAGTCAGTAATTATTTTTCTTCCAAAAATTTATTTTTCTTCCGCCTGTAAGAATTCTGGGTTTAACTCCGTTTGAAGGTAGAAAGTCTTTATAAATTAATAATTGAATCATCACAACAGTTTCAGTATATTACAGCTAAATAATTCAGAATTATATGTAAATATAAATGCTTAATATAACAATGCAATAAACTTGAAAGCAACATTGAGTTGAAATGTGGTTCAGTGTGTGTTGGTCTCTTCAGTTGCATACCTGTTTCTTCATGGAGTGACTTGCATCATCTAGCCATACAAGAGTAAGAAGGGGAACTATGTGAATTCACAGATTACTTGCTTGAATTTAATTTTTTTTTCTCATTATTCTATGCCATACCACAAGCTGTAAAATCCTGGTGATTTCCTTGTTCATGTTTAATAGTTTTCAGCATCAATTTTGGCTGTTCACATCTGCAAGTTTAATTATAATTAAAAAACCAAACAAACCCAACACAACCCTCCAAACTCTCTGTTCTCAGTTGTTTTGTGGTTTCTGGATGTTTTCTTTTTTGAATTGTAGGTAGTGAAGGAAAGTTATGATTGTGCACATGAATAGGTATTATTTGAGTTGCTTGTTCTTCAGATTTTGGGGGTATAATGGAGGCTTGCTTTACAGTAAAGGACCTGGAGGTCCTGGTGGACACCAAGTTGACCATGAGCCAGTAATGCCCTCTTTGTAACAAGAAAGACCACCAGCCTCCTGGCGTCCATTAGGTAGAGCATTATCAACAGTGTGAGGGAGGTAATAATCCTTTGCTCATCCTTGGTGGGACACATTTGGAATGCTGGGTCCAGTGCTGGTCTCACCAGTACAAAAGAGATGTGGACATATGGGAATGAAGAGCTAGGGCTTGGGTCATTTGTCACACATGGAGGAGCTGAGAAATGGTACTGTTTAGGCTGGAGAAGAGAAGGCTCAGGGGGCATCTCATCTCACGAATACTTGGAGCAGAGAGTAAAGAAGATGGAGCCAGACCTGGCAAAGTGGTACTTAGTGACAGGACAACTGTGAGGATGGTCAAACATTGTCACAGGTTGCTCAGAGTTTCTGTCCTTGGTGATACTTGGGACCCCTCAGGACATAGTCTTTGGACTAGTAAAGGTCCCTTCATCTCCAAACACCCATTCCAACCTCAGTAAGTCTCTGATTCTCTTCCATTCCATCTTCCATTCTTGCGATAGAAGATGGAAATATGATATTGAGCACTGTAGAATATGGATCAACATAAAACTCAATATTAGCCAATTACTATTTATTTACTGTCGTTTCTTCATTCTACTGACCGTCTTGGAATACTTTGCAGTGCTTGTTCGGAAGTGTTTAATATTTTCCTAAGTTAAGACTGTTCAAGGGAATACTGCCTACTCTGGAAAGCAATATCCAATACTGTACCTAGCCTTGGCACACAGCAGTCTCTGCTTTCACCATGGGAAAACTGTCTACTATAACATGGCCAATTCATGATAATACCAGCTTGGTAAGACTCTTCTTAGCTGAGTATCTCTTAACTAGGCAAATGCATCGTTGTTTTCTACCTTTATTTATATAAGCAAAGGGAAACACTGCACACAGCTCTATAAAATTCAGAGGCAACTTTACAGAAAGCTTGCCTCCCCTTCAGTGTTTAGGCTATGAACGAGACAAATGCACGTCTATTTGCAAACAGTATATTAAACTCCAGAAGCCAAACTTTTAAAAGCATCAAGTCTGTATTTGACGTTTTAATGGCAAAGGTTTGGTTTCTATCAATCACAACGTCATGTAACATTAAAATGCACTGACAAAAAAAAAAAAAAGAAAGATTTGTCATTCATTCATTAAGATGCTGTAATCCAGTGTGAGATTTATAGGCTTAAAACTCAACGGTGTGTTTTCACAATAAATCCACTTTCACTGCTCAGCACAGAACAAATCTCTCTGTCACTCAAAATGTTTGCTCGTCAAAATGCCCTGTATGAGATCTTCAAAGGGTTTCTCACAAAATTGCATATAAATCCTTTTACCAGTAAAGGTTTAATTTAGGTTCAGGTTTTACTTTCTCGGGACATTAGTTTATATCTTGTTCTCAGACAAGATCTTGGTTATATCAGAAACACATAGGGCCTAATTTATTATTAGCAGGCTGGTGTTAATTAGGGGGAATTACCAGAAATAGTTTGCTTGATGGAAATTTATTATGGGATCACACTTTACTGATGGCAAAATAGGAGTCACTGAAAGAGTGCAGCTCCTTCTCATAACCAACTAATTAATAAGGTGCCAAAATTCCTCTGAGAAGGGTTTGGTCCTAACTATGGGAACCTCACAGAGCAAGTGGTTCCTATGCAGTATTTAAAATTTAAAAGGGGAAAAGAGAGAGGAGGAAAAGCTGCCCAGCAGAAGTCTCGAAAGTGGTGTGGCTTTCTCTTGAGTTTACGAAAGAAAATATTTAGCTGTGTTTCCAAGCTCATTAAAGAATTGCTTTTCCCAGACAAAAAAACAACAGCTAGTTTATAATCTCATTTGGTGTGCTTGAACTTGGTTTTCAGTTTTACTTGTACATACTGCACACTACAGCTTGTAATTTTATGAATTGGTCTTATAATGAGCTTTTATATTGCTCTTTATTACTTGCCTGAAGGTCTTTTCATTATTGTTTGCCATGAAAGTTGAAGTTGGCATAGACAGGAAACTGGCATCAGTGACCAAAAAATAGGGCAAAATGTTCACATCTCTGATAAACCCAAATCTAGAAGTCTCATGAAAGTTTGTCTTGGGCCAGAATAGCGTGTTATAATAAGATGGAGTGCAAGAAAAAGTGTTTCTAAAGAAATTTAAAATAACCATGCTAAAACTTACATATGGCTGATTTGGAAAAAATATTTTCCATAAAATCTTTTTTTAAAATTTTCCCAAATATTTAGTAATCAAGCACTAGAAATACCTTAAACTTTTAAAAAATATCTAGTGTTTTGAGTATGTTTTGAAAGCTTTCTCCTTATACTGAAATGAAGGATTGTGTCATTGTCCTCTAAAGTCATATTCACACTTTCCATACAATTGCAGTTATTTCCTTTTCAGCACACTGCTTTGCTTTGCTTTTTCTTACTGCTGGGCAGTGCCGTTGTTTGATTTAAAGCATGTCAATACAAGATAATCCTGTCAGGTGTGTCCCTTATTTGTCTTTGTGATGCATCAATGAAATGTCAAATTTTCCTTGGGTAAATATAAACTTGCACTGAATTTTGGCACGTTTTCCAAAGTGTCAAGTTTTCCCACCCAGGAGTTTCCATTGGAAAAATAACTCAAGATACTAGACCAAAATGGTAATTATACCCTACATAAACTCTTTCTTTCCCTTGAACTCCATTAAGCAGATGGGAAACACATGAAAAAAGTGTAGGGCCAAAGTAATTGATATAAGCAGATACAACCTCACTGATTTCAACTTATTGCCCTCCAAATTAAACATGGCTGGTATCAAAGCTGTACTTAATCTTCTGCAGACATTCGCCCAATGAGCGAGAACAGAATAAAACTAAGGATCTGAGTGTCACAAATCTACTTGAAGGAATGCTCTCATTTGGTAGACGTCAAAACAGGTGAGTAGCATCTCTGCCCAGAGACAGGAGCATCACTACAAGAAGTGTAAACCCTTCCTAGCTGTATTTTGGTTCTCGAATCTCAGATATTCAGTTCTCTGCATGAACAATAACAGGTTGGGTATGAAATTGGAAATCTTTCCCTGATACTAATCTGCATACTAAAGCACCTTGCTGATTCAATCGAATTTAATTGAATTATTATACACTTCTACTCAACTGTAACATGAAATTCTTTGACCTTGTGCTTGGATCAATATTCTCTAAGAATTAAAAAGATTGTAAATTCATAAATAACTTGGCTCTGCATGAAAGATGAGCTATTGGCATTTTCACTAAGTGAAAAGTAGATTTTACCGACATCAGAATTATGTAAACCCTTCTAAGTGTCTATTAGGGGTGGATTGAGAATTACTCAGATCTCTCAAAAAATTAACAGTGTTTATTTTTTCAAATTCACTTCCATTATTGAAAAGTGTTGATCATGACATATAAAAGCATTCACCCTTTCCTGCTGCATGCAAAGAAATTATATTTTATAGGGAAGGATTTTATTTATATATATATATATTTTAATATAGGGCCTGCTTTTCTTCGCATGTGCCTAGCCTCTGCTTGTTGGAGGCAGGTGGGTATTATGAAATAGAGCAACTTAATATTTATAGCACCTAGGGCCCAATCTTGGACTTACACTTGGCTTTAATCAACCCCAGTGAAATTAATCTGCTATGTGACTTTTTTTCCCCATGTGGTACCCACTGACAAGCAATAAAGGATTGCTGGGAAATTCTGACCAGTAGTTTGTGGAGAAGCAAATAGGTTGGGCTTTCTCTGAAATAATTCAGTGTATATCAATGAAAATAAAATGATACTACAATGAGGCTGCAAATTTGTCTTTGAATCTTGCATATTCCTCATTTCTTTATATATATTCCCAAATATGAAGCTGATTAAGTGCTTTTCCCCCTGTTTTAATTGAACTCATGTCATAGTTGGCTAGAAGCTCCTGCAAAATCTGGAGAGATGTTAGGTTTTGGTGCTTTCCTTTTTATTTATTCCAAGTAGGTCTCTGTGGTGGTGTCGTGGTTTAACACCAGCTGGCAAGTACCATGCAGGACTTGATGAAAGTCGGCTTCTAGGGATGCTCTGGTGAAGCCTAAGTTACATCCTCCAGAAAACTCAGCAATAGCCTATTTTCCTGCTTTTAAAGTTTGTCTTTTACAAGGTTCTAAAGCTTTGGTATAGTTTTCCTGATACCACAATAATTTCCTAGGCACTTACATCATCATAATAGGAGAATTCTGTATCTTTCTGCTCAATTGCAGTTAGCTGGTGAGGGTTGGTTGTGCATTGTGGCAGCACTGGATCACTAGCTAAACAATGTGAAACCGAGAATCATAATTTGGAATGACACAATGGGTACAAACAGTTAAATGAAAATCAATATATGGAAGCTGTGGATTACTACCACAGCTCCACCCAGGCTCCAACTCTTTTCCTTGAATTGGTCCTGCTGCTACAGCGGTCTTGTCAGAAACACCCAGCCAGGCCAGAGATTCATGAAAGCATGGTCTGAAAAAGGAGGAAGGTCTGGGGACAGCAAGGTAAAACAGCAAGCAGGAGACAAGGATGCTCTGAAGGGTAATACACACCTTGTAGCCTCGTGGAAGGGAACTTTCTTCGCTTCCTATTCTACATTTATATTCATCATCAAACTGTGCACATTTTTCTTCCTTTTTTTCCTTGAGGTCAAATAGCTCTTTATGGTGCACTTGGGAGCACAAAGAAATCCTTTTCTTTCATCAGATAATCCTGGGCTACCCAGAGGCTGAAGCAAGTGTTGTTTAACATGACCAGTGCCAGCTGCTGCTTCAAATTACACCGTCCCATCCTGTGCTGTCTGGAGGCTGCAGCCGTATCTCAAATTCCCTCTGGACTTTGCTTCTCTGAGCTTCTTCCAGCTCCTGGCATAACCACATCTGCCGAAGACCATGTAGAGATTCTGCAGAGCAGTTCCATGGGTCTGTGAGTGGGAAATGCACCTCGATTTTCTACAGCCCTTATGTACTACCAGAATTTGTGGGGGAAGAAAGAGACTGGAAAATCTCATCTAATCATTAAAACTAAGCTTTTTACCCACTGCTATGTGCAAAGTTGGAACTGCTGTTTTCCATATGCTGTTTAAAATGCTGCATGAGGGAGCACAGAGAGTCTGTGCTAACCCATGCCCCACTGCAAGGGGCATCCAGCTGCTCTGGGAGCTGACAAATTTCTGGTAGCTCTTTGCTTGGCTCTTGGCTAAACAAATCCATCGCTCCTTCTGGTCAGTGGGTTATAAACCTTGTTCAGCACTACTTCAGTACACAGATTTCATATCCTCCTCCATGTCAGCCAGAGATGAATAACTACATGAGGATCCACAGTCTGATACCCTGCTGTGTCGTTTTTGTCAGTGCTACCTTGTTTGGAGTTCCTGTCCATCTGAATCTCCCTACCTACATACTACTAGGTACCAGCTACAATTTGACCGAGCAGTGTCTGATCAATGAGGATGCTGGGGGAGTGAAATGCCTCGCCTCTCTCTCACAGTCCTGGATATCCCCTTCTTTGGCCAGGCTGGTGCTCTGGACCATGGATGGAGGAAGCTTTTAGGAGCTGCTCCTTTTCTCTCACTCAGGATTCTTTCTCCTGGTGCCTGTCCAGCCCCAGCTGGCTCTCAGGCAGCAGGGTAGGAATGGTACCCCAAAGAGCATACAGCATGAACCTGCAGCATATTTTAATGCATAAAATATTTTTGGTATTCTGAGGTAAAAGACAGCTTAGCCCAGAGAAACGTATTTAATGACCCAAGTGTTTAGCCATCAGTGTGTTCTCTTCTACTAACAATGAACTTGGCAATGTGTTTGTGTTAGATGAGCACAACATGCACTATCGTAAAGGCTCTTCTTGTTATTATGCATAGTTTGATACTTCAAATAATAAATTTAAGAAAAAAAGGAGGGGGGAGAATAAGTTTTGGTTTTGATTAATCAGCTTTTGGGGGCATTGTTCATCTCAGTCCCAGTATAATTGAAAATTGGGGTCTGCATCTCATTCAAAATGTTCTGAGAGCAGTGGGGATGGTACCTTTAAGAGGTGCTCTCATTTCATTGAGTTGTACTGTATAGAATGAGAGTGGATTCCTATGGAAACCAGAGCATACAGCGGGGTAACTGAAGGTTTTAGCTGAAGAGGACTGTATTGGTGTTCCAGAGTTCAAGGATTCCAGGTGAGAGAAAATGAGAGACAAATAGAGAACTCACACCTAGTTTGTTAATATAGGAAAATATAGACATAGTAGAGGATACGGTAATAGATACTTCTGATGTTTGGTTATCTTACCAACTGCAAGGACCCTGTGAAGATGATCAGGGAACCAGCTTTGAGAATCATCATCGCAGTGCAAAGTGGCAGGCTCAATCCTATCGGGCGTCCCTGTGAAGACAATGTTGACCTGGGTGATACGAGGTTCTGCCTCCCCTGCATCACATGAGGCTCAGGCTTTTACACTGATAAAAATGCACACTCATTCCAATGCAGGGGGCCAGCCTACGTCGGAAGAAGTGGCAAGCAGTGTCTAGAAAGGCCTCCAAGGGTTGAGAATTTCCCAGGGATTTCTAAAGTGGAACTTTCTGGGTAGAAACCAAAGCTGGACTTTTTGGGGAGAATCCAAAGAAGGACTCTCCAGGGAGGAGCCAAAGCAGACAAACAGTACTTTTCTATCTTTGTGTGTTTCACTACGGACCATTATCTGTTTTCCCTGGCACAATTGGCACTATCTTTTAAATCTTACAGATGTTCTTTAAATGGAGTATAATCTGTACAGCAAAGGCATATGCTGGTATGGTGTTTATATCAATCCTCTGGTCTGGTTCAAGGCTCAAACCATTCCAAAATTTGGAGTGTAATAATAAATCCTAGGGAAGATTTATTAGCAGGCAAACACCAGGCACAGCAGTCAATGCTGTAACCTGACTAGTGCAGTGTCTATATGGATTGTATGTGTTCAGAAATGAAGGCCCTATAGTGAAAGATAACACTGAACATCCTCTAAATTTTCCACCTCTAGGAGTGCATCACGCTACACAGCAAATGGCATATGAGGAAAAGGACTTTGCTCTAGGTAGACAGAGATTAGTAAAAGGGCACATCGAGGTCTTCTAATGAGCAGAAATGAAGTTGCTTTAATTTCTACCAGAGATTTTGGGCAAGCTCAATGCAAATACTGATGTTGATACACTAGGCAGAGACTCAAAAAGCTAAAGCAAAACTTGTATAGCTGAAGTAAAGGCTAATATACAGCTTTTCTTGGAAATTGAAATTCTAAGTAAGGTAAAAGTAACTAAATACTTTTGGGGTTAGTTTAATAAAAAACATCCTGCTATGTTACTTAGACTCCTAACAGTTGGCCAGAGATGATGCATCGAAAAGAGCAAATGGAGACAAAGAAAGAATTGAGGATACTGGAGAAGTGATGCTGGCCTTTCAAGCAGGATCTGTAAGGAGATTGTTTTCAGGTGAGGTAAGCTAAATATTTTGCCTTTTTTTCAAAAATGCCTCCACACACACACACACAAAGTTTAGACAGAAGCATTTGCTCCACTTTGCTTAATATCTCAGACTAATTTATAAGAAAATTGTTTATTACTGTGTTAATTCTAAACCGTTTGGTTTTAATTACCTTTCTTTTGTTATGGTTGTCATAAGTATAATATGCAGATATATGCAAAGAATAGAAAAACTTGTTCTCTGACTCAGGAAGATGTTGAACACAAAATGCAGCCTGCAGCTCTTCTCTCATTCTTGGTCACTGGCTCTGGACAGAGGAGCTCCATTGCAGCACTATATGTACAGCCTTTTGACCTGGGATCTGGACCCAGGGGATTGCCCACTGGGGTAAGCCAGAGACTGCAGGTAGCACACCACTTGTTGCAAACACAGTACTCAGTGCCTGGAACCCAACAAAGCCCTGATGCACGTGCTTCCTCTTCAACATGCAAGAAGTCCCCTTGAAGATAGCTACTTTATTAGACTTTGACTTCAAGCAGTCTGTCACAGGCATCTTTACAATTGCATTTGTAAGGCAAGTTTATAAATGTTTATATTCCTAGACTTTTTAAACAGAATTATTGTTGTTGTGAAATTGAGCAGGCTACTTCTCTTTCTTGCAGTCCCAGGCAATATGCACACTTTGTAAGCCTTTTACATTTGTCACTTCATATAGATGATTCTCAACATCATTATTATTCCGCATGTAGAAGATAACAAGTCAAAGAGATCTTGAATCAGTGCAATTACATATGTGAGTCTAGTTCCAGCATGAATCTTCTAAAAGTTACAGCAGCCGAAGAGCCAGAAGTGGCAATTTTAAATTCTGGGCCAATGTCATATTTAGTATTTGATATGTTGTATGTTTGCATAGCTGAAAATAGCTGCAGTCTTTGGGACTGTGGTATCCTGATGCTTCCCAGGTCCATGTCTATATGCTGTCCACCCTATGGTGTAACAAGACTTAAGTCAACAGTATTGACCTCTTCTTGTTGCACAGAGGTCTAAGATGTCAAACATAAAGCATGTCAGTGCTCCAGAATTGGGCAGATACAATTTAAGGGGGAAGTTTAATGCTAGGACTAGAGGAGGAAACAGATATTTGTAGTTGTTGTGAAGACAAAAGAGGTCATGTGAGGCTAGTCAGGTTGGAATCTGGTACAGATACAGCAGCCAAGACGGCAACTGTGCCCTGGCAGTGCAAGGCTCAGAACAAATCATCCCTGGGCTTGGCCTAGTTGGCTGCAACTGATAACCACTGTACTCTCTTATGAGAAAGCAGCTGCTGTTTTCCTAGGGGGTATCTTAAAGCACCTTGTGTTTTGACAGTTTCCCTTCTCATGTTGTAGAGTCGTATCCTTGGCTTTATTCATCAGTCTGCCTGTGGCAGAAACTTTTCTCTTCTGCAATGCCATGGAGGAGAGAAAAGCAGCGCTGTGGAAATGAGTCCAACAAAATGTCAACATGAGCTGTATGCAGACTGTGCCAAGCAGCCATTTACCTGTTGGGATTACAGCTGATAGACCACCTTCATGTGGGAGAGTTGGCTTTAACTTTTTAAACTCCACGTGAGAATTACACTGTGTGCAAGAAACATGTTGCCTGTAGTTTTACAAGTGAGCCTCATGTGCCCCCAATACACCAGAGCACAATAAGAAATAAATGATTTACAGAGGAATTTAATTCAGTGGCAAATAACTGTAATGAAACAGAGATCCAAGGGCTTTCTGGGGTAACTTGGCAACTTTGATGTAAAACCTTTGCAATAAGGCAAAGAGAGACAAGGATATCTGGAAAGAAACTAGGTTTTGTAGCTGCAGTAGCTTATTCATGTGCAATGTAGGATCAGCCGACATCGCATTTATCACATACTTGCATTTCAGGGGTGATTCAGGTTGCTTTTGCTGTTTCATAGGGTGCCTGGCTCTTCTCTTGCCTGGGAGAAGTGCAAGGACGCATGCAGCACCCTGTAGAAGGTAGAGGAGATGGTAAAGGTTTGCATCATCACACAGCTCTCATTACAGATGCTGTGCAAGCTTTCCAAACTCCTCTTCAGAAATGAGATAGCATTACAGTGCATTTGTGCACAGGGAATACCTAGGAAGAACTGAAGTGGAATGATTGAACTGTAAAGGCTGGAGACTTGAATAAACAAAAACAAAACACTGAAACCCAAACAAACCAAAACACAGCAACAAAAGCCATAGAATTCAAATGTGTTTGGTGGTTCCTTGTTAAGAGACTGCAGGTAAAGTTACTATATAAAAATATATTCTGTCACATTTGCTCAGAATTTGACGCCTCTGTAATATATACCTTCTGTGTAACTTATAAATGTCAGAGCCCTCCTCAGCAGATTTCACCTGTAATATATTCAATGTATGGCTCTTATGCGTAGCCAAAATTACCCTTCCTAAGTAAGTTTCAGCAGGGATTACAGCCCTTGTTACAAGAATAGTTCACGCTGGCATGTGGTGTGAGTTTACCCAAGTGGACCAAGATGAAGGGAAGTGTTACCTCAGATCTTGATATGATTATTTGCCCATCTGTGTAGTCCTTCTTTGAATATTGCCAAGATAGGAAATATGGCTTTGAAATGTCAAAGTCTTTAATTAAAAAGTAAGCAAACCAGTGAAATCTGAAGCTAATATTACAGGGAGAAATCAAAATAGGAACAAAAGCATTGGTGGGACTTTGATATTAGTCAAATACCAAAACCCAAGCTCTGAAGGCATTTTGTGGGAAGCGATTAAAGCAATGGCTACACTGCTTGCTTGCTGGGTGCTGTGATTTCCATTAGGGTTAGAACTGGTCTGTTTGGGTTTTCATTTTTTTCTGAAACACTGAGATTGACAAGTTGGAACCAAAGAAGTGGCTGGAATGCTCACAGCAGCTCCTGTGTCTGCCTGTCTTTGGCAGAAAAAGGGGCAAAAAGGAGCACACCCCCTCCTCAGCTCAGTCTGTCTGGGCAGCAGAAACTGAAGCAAAAACCTCATGTGTTGTATTGCTGGTGTGCTCCCACCCTTAGAAAGCATTCTGAACTACAGAAGCAGGGTGGATGGGAGAAGATGATTGCCGTTTCATCAATGAGCATTTCAGTCCTGTTCTCTTGGCTGCATCCTGGTCTGCTGAGGTAGGACAGGAGCCAGCCCTCCTCCCCTGCACCTGCGGTGCCTCCTGCACCTTGCACCATAGCGGCTGTCCCTGCCTGCAGCTCCGGGCCAAAGAAAATATGCCCCAAAAAAGCAGAAAGGTTAGCTCATCTGTTGCTTCTAGCCTGCAGTCTTTGTTCACGATGGCTACTATATTGGGAGTTTTCTTGGAATACATAGTTATAAACAGTAATGGGAGTTCTCAGAAATATTGTTTCAACTCTGTGTGCTTGTAACAGATGCCAGAGCATTCAGGCTTTGATTGCAGTTTCCAACCTTGCCCTCATCTTTGAGGCACTCGGCTTCCTTCCTCCTCACAGAAAAAAGATGTCGGCCTATAAAATGCTGGGGACAGCAATCTGGCAGAAGAATAAGGCTTGTCATATGCATTTCAACACTTGTCACATCTCCCAGGAGACGCTCATTAGCCAGCTTGAAGTGACTGCGTTTGCATCCAACACCAAGGGACAAGTGTGCCCTTGAAGTGATCAGCCTGTAAACATTCCATGCTGATCCAAAGGAAAGGATGATCTTTATTTTCACTTTTTCTATGGAGACTGACAAATAAAATGGATTTGACAGGAGTTTTTTTTCCTGAAAGCAAATCTCTCAACAGAGAAAAAGTTCTTTATTTAGAAAATGTCATTGGCTGTTGGAGAATAAAGAAATGTGAATTGAAAGGGATATCACACTTCAATTTTAACTAGCAGTTTGCAGTCGCTTTCTTTGGATATCCTCTTTCCTAGCTGATATTTCCTCTGATTTATTCCACTGCAGAAGTGGATCATTTCGGTGAGTTTTATGTAAGTCCACTTGGCGGGTTTACAGTTCTCTGCATGTTTCAATATATTCCGCTGTTAAATTTTTTAAAAGTAGGTGGAGAAAGGGGAAATTTCTGGTTAATATATAACAATTTCTGAAGTCAATGTGCCTGGACTCAATTTTTCAGGGCATTCTTCCAGACATCTAATGATGCCAGAAAATAAAAATAGCCAACTAGCAAGACCTTTACTACAAATTCGTCTGCAACCCAGCAGAAGTTTCATGGCCCTAATCAGATCCTTTTCTACCCTCATGGGGGAGAAGCTGATAAAAAACACCCTATCACAGGTGCGCAGAAAAAATAGAAGTGCTGTTTAAAACTGTAACAGATGACCAAGTGTGTTACAACAGGAAGAGCTGAAATGAATTTGTGATGTTTCTGATAACATTAGAACAATCGTGGTTGACCAAATTGCCTAGCTGAGTTTCGCTTGCAAAAATACTGCAAACTTCAGCTGAGCACTTGTATTCATTTATAGTTGGCCACAGGAAGGGCAGCAATCTCAGCACAGACACCAAGCTGGTGCTGTTATTGTTGCTGCTGCGCATGCTATGGACAGAGGTACCTCTGGAATGAGTGTATGCAGTCCCAGGGGGCTTCAGGTAAGTTCACATCCAACTGATGAGAGCAAGATGCTGGATTTGAAAAGAAACCCAAAAAACTACTCATTTTCAAGCCATTTTTATATTTTGAATCATAAATAAGAAAAGCCTCACAATGATAGTAGTTCAAGTAATGAAAAATTGAGTGAAAAATGGAATTAGAAGACATTTTTCACTTCTTTTTAGGTCTCCAGCTTTTTGAGATGATGTATATCTTAAAAAGAGTGCAGCTTGTGGGTTTGTCCGCAAGATTTATTGCATTGTATTTAATGAATTTCTCTCTTACTGGGGCATTGTGTTACCCAGAGAGGTTGTGCAGTATCCACTTTTTTTAGGACCCAGCTGAAGAAAGCCCTGAGCAACTTGGTGTCACCCCACTTGGAGCAGGAGTTTGGGCTAGATAACTTCCCAGGTCCCTCCCAAATTAAAGTACACTGTGACCCTCTCAAAGCAGACAAAGGAGGATGATTTTTATTTCACACTTTTAGGCATAATTTTTTGCATTTGTGTGCAAGAAATGCCTTTCTTAATGGAAAGCAAGGACTTAACTGGATTCATATATTATTTTACACACTTTCCAGGAAATGTTGCTGAAAATATCATATCAAACCACCTTCTATTTCATTAATAGCCTTGTATGATTTTAGGTGTGAATGAAAATATTACAAAATGTGGAAGTTAAATAAATGACGAAACACAAGAGCAGTTAATGACTGAGTAGCTTGGCAGGATAATGTGAACTATATTAGCTTAGTAGGTTGAGCTATGCATATTATTGATAATACTCCATGCACGATCAACATAATGGGTTTTGCATTTATTGCTATAGCAGAAGAGCTGATCTAGAACAACTGTGGGGGGCACCTCATTCATCCCACCTATGATTTATGCCAGCTGCCAAATGTTCTCTGTGAAATTCTTTCTTATGTCTTTATTCTTGTTCTTGGTTTGTCTGATAAGAAACTATCTGTGCTGTTAATCGCTATGAGATTTTTTTTTGTCAATTACTTTGTGTTATTAATTTTTTGACGTGTTTCTGATAATATATCTGAAGAAAAATGAATGTGTAAGAGACTGAATCTTAAATCATATGCTTGTGCCATTCTAATATTTCAAGCTCCTCAGTAAAATATTATTTTGATTGGCCAAAGCTGTTAGAATAAGCATAGAGAAGAGGCTCTATAGTCTTGCCTGCAAGAGTGCATACATGTTGTTTTAACCTGACTGCAGCCCTATTTTGTAATGTTCACAGAAAACACCACAAAGTTAATATGCCACATATTAGCTTAGCAGCTGAAAGATGAGTAAATTCAACAGCAAGAGAAAAATGAAATTAGGTAAAGGGAAAAATCAGACATGCATTTAGTGATCCAAAGTCACTTAGACCTCAGCTGTTTTGGGTTTGAACACAAGAAAATAAAACTACATGGGCTTTATGCGAAATCTCTTCCATCTGGTTGAAAAGGGAAGCCAAACTCTTTGTCGTCTGGTTAGCTATGAATTTTTCAAACATGTTTTTCATAGATCCATCCTGAGTTTATTGTGACGCCTTCCAGAGGTCACAGTAGAAGTCACTGTAAATAGATTGAATTACCGTTCCTGTACAAAGAGAGGAGTGTACACAGTCACTGGAGTAATCCCAGTCTACTGACTTCCCAACTTTTTGTGGTTGTTTCAAACAGCAAAGTGAAAATCTTCATCTGCATTTCTTTTGTCTTTGGATTTCTCCAAGCAAGTCATCAATTTCCCCTTCACCTGCACAAGGCTATCCAAATCCTCTTAATTCACTACACTGATTTTTTTTTTATAATACTGATACTAAAAGGATCCAAACTAAGGTAGAGTGGCTTCCGGAGATGCTTTCTGTATGTGGGATCCTAAAAAAGCCAATCATTTGAGAATAACATTAAAGAAGTATCCCTTGTCATTGTCTGAGAGGTTAAATCTAATGGACTCCAATTCAAATATGGCAATGAGATTAGTGAATTGTGGGCTGTTGGCGTTTAGTAGAGCTGTGAAATTTTGATAAAAGATTAACAGTCTTTGCAAGGAAGATGTGAAGCAGAGAATATGGACTAGGAAGCTTGAAGGAAAGAATAACTTGGATTCTTATTTAAGGATGAGGGTCTCTCCTCTCCTGGCCACATAAAGATATAGTAGAGCAAATACATTCAAAAAGTTTGAAGCATGTCTTACTGCAAGTAAGCTTATGTATAGCACTAAAAACTAAAGTGTTACGATTTAGAAAGAGGTAGACCTAGGTTTAGTCACAGAGCAGTGTCTGGAATTGGAGGTAGCACTGGATAGATTTATTACTTTTGAGAAAGAATTTACAATAGCTGTAATTTTAATTACAACTATTACTACTTAATTACTGGGATTAGAATTTCGCCTTACAAATTTACTGCACAAGAGATGGAGAAATATGTGTTAATACAGATGGAGTAATACATGTTACTTATTTTTTTTAACGATAAATCGGTTTTGAGGTAAAATAAAAACCACTTGTTTCTAAGTTTGATCTCTTTCTTTTTCAGAACTGGAAAAAAAATCTGTCAACAACTTTTCAGTCCTCAGATGAAACTGCTTTTAGGACTGTGAGATGCTCCTTTGCATCTGCCTGTGGACAGAAATGCGCTCTAGTGCTCCAGGTGAAAATAACAGAGGAAAGGAAAGTGCTATTTTATAGGTGAATTAGGTTTCTTAAAGTGACATTAGAATGTATTCCAAAATTTTAAATTTTAGAGAAAGTTGAAAAAATTGCATTATTGAAGAGATACGGGCAGAATGTGGACTGATTGTGTCATAACCCTGCCAAATTATCACATGGATTCTAACACCTACATCAGCTGTGCTTGTGGATATAAATATGTGGGTAATATGTGCATGTACATATGAGTGTAGATGGGTTTCTGTAACGTTAAATGTCCTGTACACTTTATCACGGGTTATGCTTAGCACATTCATTTAATTATTCAATAAGGACACACACTACCAAGTTCTTGGACCTTTTTCTTTTATTTCTTTTTCTTTGTAAAATTTTTGATACTTTTTGGCACTGGTTCATGTAGTCAGGAGAGTACGTTTAATGGGCCAAAGGCATTTTTATTACCCTTTAAAATATTTAACAGAGTTTCTGTATAATTTCTCAACATGTTCTATTTGTTTATTTCTGTATATTTTTGGTATAAAGAGGTAACATTGTGGTGTTAGATTTTATTACCTTGGCCCTGTCATCGTTAAAGATGTATCAATCCTTCCATTATGTGCCCATATATTAAGAGCTTATATTCTGCGAATGTTATTCTATTCCCAATGGGTGTCCTGATACAAATACTCCAGTAAGATGAGAATCATGATTTTCTTTAATTAAGCTTAAAAGCAATTGGTTTGACAAATTTAAATAGCACAAAATCTGTTTTGAGATACTTTTTTCAAAAGTGAAATAAAAAAAATGCAGGTTTTATTCTTAACAGTTTAGGAGTTAAGGGATTGCTCCAGCACTTCCCAGTCACTTCATTATCTTAGTTGTAATGGGATATAGTTTGAGATGAGAATGAAGGTTCATGCTCCAGAAGAGACATTCAGTTACTGAATATCTTAGCGTTACTTTTACCATTATGTAAGAAATGCAAGTGGACTGAGCACTAAATAAAAAGGAATAGTTTTTTCATATGAAACAGATGAAAACTGAAGTGTATTGAATCTGGATTTTCTCATATACAACAAATGGGGAAAAGAGTACATACTTGGTCTTTTGAGTTTAAAATAACAGCAACATGTTAATAAAAGCATGTGCATTGTTTTGTTTACAGCACTGATTATTCCTTTGTTTTAGTATGTGGGTATCTTGCTAATTGAATATTCTGATTTGTACTTGATTCAATGTAGATTTTAGAAGAGGATTAATCAGTAATTAGGATTTGGTTATAAAATCCAGGATGAGGAGCTGCATTGAAGTATTGGCTGCTTGTATGCGGAAGTCAGACATCATTATCTGAATCTTGTAAGTATAGAGGTCTTATTAATTCAGTGAATGTGAGTGTAGTAGACCACCTTCCAGGCATCTGGTGGGTGGCAATGCAGCTATTTTACTGCCTGAGTTCCAGTCTGTTGCTCCATAGAAAGAAACAGTTCATGGTTAAAACAACTTAGAGTCAGATTTCGTTTCTGACTCTACTGAGCTTTACCTTTCAGTAGGAAAGGGGCAGCTACAGCAACAAACTCCTCAGCATTTGGAATCTCTTTCTCACCGCTGTGTGTATTTTGCAAGGATATTTTTTTCTTTTTTGGCAAAGAAGACATAGCAAGAAGCCAGCAGCACTGTTATCCTGTACTTTATGACTCCTCCTCCCAAATGGTGCTGGGAAGCTGGAGTTCTGCAGATGGAGAAAAACAACAGATCTGCAGTTTGACCCTACATTCCTCCATCTTTCTCCATTACCATATGCAGAATACAGAGGTTCAAACAGATGATAGTAAGATCGGTGATTGAGTCCAGTGCTACACCAAAATGATAAACACACCAGCTATATTACAGAACCCAGAACATTATTAATAATCAGGGCCAGTATCTGGCTACTGGCACCCAAATAGCCCAAAGGTTCTTGAGAGTTCAAAGCAGAGTGAAAAGACAGTTTTCTTTTCAGTTTCTCCAGACAAGGCCCACCAGTGATTTCAAGTTCAATGCTATTCCCAAATATAGAATAATGCATTAGAAAGGTCCAATGCTTGGAAAGAGACCATCATCAAAGATATATTCAATACTGTTCTGACCTTACGAAAAATGGCTCCACTTTGTTGGAACAAAATAATCAATGTATGGCCATTACAATTTAGACGCCTTCTAATTCCAGAATTGTCACTGCATGTCATTAATGTACATGCAGCATATACAAAATTTATGAACTTGTATATATACAGATAGATACAAATATATAGATTATCCAAGAAGTTGGAAGGTAAAATTATGTAGGAAACCTCTATATCTTAACCAGTTTGCAAAATGAAGCATTGCTTGCACATCTGTTCTAGGAGAAGCTGATGAAAAATAACTAGATTGCAGTCATTTACTCATAATACATGATACTAAACTGATGGGAGATGAGTAAGTAAGTACAGCACCAACTACTTTTTTCCCTATTAAGGATTCACTCTTCCCACCTTTGATCAAAACACCATCTCCCTTGGAGTAGCATGGAGACTTATCCATGTGAGAATTAGCTTCCCCGTAAAGCCGTGGGGCAGCGCACAGCCAAGAAGCAGGTCAGAAGCTCCTGTTTGTCACTGGTTTCCCTACCTCAGGAGCAGCTATAATCTTTGCCTGTTCTTGCATGTTTGGGATCTGCAGTGTGGAATATGGTTCATAAATCACAGCATATCAACTTTTGCTGATTGTTTAACTACAAGTCCCAAAAGTCATGTGCTGTTGACAAAGAGCCAGTCTGAGCTTGGGCAAGTGAAAGAAGCCATCAGGTTCCTGCTGACATTTGGAATCTGCCATCTCAGAAACTGTCATTTTTAATGCATGACTGAAAGCCTTATTTCAATTAGGGTTCTGTGCCATTGGCTACCAGCTGTGATGCTGTGGAGTTCGCTGTGACAGAGTACTCCCTTTTCCCAGACCAAAGTCTCCACTCAGTCTCTTGATAGTCTGCCAAGCTTTGCAACTGGAATGTGTGAAGTTCAGTTTAGAAAGTTTCTTTCCATCATTCGTGCCTGTTTTGATCTAGTATGTGAAACAGGTTTCTACTGTTGTTATATGATTCTTGATCGTTCTTGGCAGATTCAAATTCATTATATAATCTAGAGGCGTCAGATAACTGCCTAGGAGTGAATAGCAGATGCATCTCCTGAGACAGAGATTTCCTTGCAGTAGCCACGCATTGGTGACTTGATAGCAACCACTATATGACCAGAGTAGTGGCAACAAAGGCATCATGAATTTCATAAAACCAAAACCAGATGTAATGGACTCTGAAGTGGTTTGATGCAGAACTGGCCTCCCACAGCTGAAGAATGATGGTGCCCTGGGTTCAGCAGTAGCACTCATTTTTCTCCTTCTTAGTAGCTGGTGCAGTGCTGTGGGTTTGACTTTCAGCCTGAGAGCAATGATGATAACACTGATGGTTTCAATTGCTGCTCAGTAATGTTTATTCTGACCAAGGACTTTCTGAGTCTCATGTTCTGTCAAGGAGGAGGGGAAGCCACGAGGAAGCAGAGACAGGACACCTGACCCAAACTAACCAAAGAGGTATTCCATACCACAGCTCGTCATGCCTGCTATATAAACTGTGAGCAGTTACCCGGAAGGGTTAGATCACTGCTCATTCAGGCTGGGTATCAGTCAGTGGGTGGTGAGCGGTTGTGTTTTCTTCCCTTGTTACTTCCCTGATCATTATTATTATTGGCGGTAGCAGCAGTGGTTTGTGTTATACTTTTAGTTACTGGACTGTTCTTGTCTCAACCCATAGGTGTTACATTCTTTTGATTCTCCTCCCCATCCCTCTGGGAGCGGGAGGGAGGAAGTGGGGGGAATGAGAGACTGTGTGGCTGACTGGACTTAAACCATAACAGTTCTTTTTGGTGCCCAACATGGGGCACAAAGAGTTGAGATAATGACAAATCTGACCAGTGTGTCTAATTGTATTTGTGATAAGCATTCATTGTTTTGGATTAATAGTCACTTGTCACAATGCTGATTTATTGGCTCTCAAAGTTGTTGCTCTTGATCTCAGTTTCAGCATGTCGTACTTTACTTACAGCTGGTATTTGCTGTGTTAGTGCTTATTGTCTGGGGGCCTTGGTCTAAGGTAATACAATAGAATCATTGATCATGAAACTGATCTGGCTTGTGTTCCCCATGTGGTCACCACCTCGGTCCTTTTGGAGGTATATAATAGAAGTGTTTAGTAATTACACATCTTTATCCCCTCCTCAGGTGGTCAACCCGTGAAGGACACATCTTTTATGCTCCCAGCCTCCCCGCTAGACTGTTCATAGCATCATTTGAGAATTCTGAAGGTTTTAAATGGCCTGTAGGTACCCTTAAGACCTGCCTACTGATTGTGATGAGGATCACCATGTTGGCACGCATAAGAGTGTGTTTTACCCATGGCCGTTTTGTCCAATATCAAGAGTTAAGCACAGGTGGATTTGGGCCTTGTTTGGGGTTAGACGATGATATAGGAGGACAAAGAGATTTTCCCTGAGGCTGGATAGGCATGAGTGGCAGGGTGTGTGGGACAGTATGGGCAAGTATCTAGGCCAGTGGACCCCTCCAGTGCTTTGGAACTTCACCACTGAACAAGTACAAAATCCAGACAAATTAGTAAAACACTTAAATGAGGTGTATTGTCATTCTGGTCATATCAGGGATGGACAAATCATGGCAACATGCTGGGGGTCAGCCTGTGCTTACAGAGCCCTGTTCAACACTGTCTAGCACCTTCAACAGGAAAAAGATGTCCCTGGACCTGATGGCAAAGCAACAGACAGTGCAGCTACTCCAGCTCCAAACACAACAGCTACAGCAGCCTCAGAGACAAGTACAGCAGCTACTCAAACTTCAGCCGCAACAGACAGTGCAGCTACTCCAGCTCCAAGCACAGCAACTACACCAACCCCAGCAACTCTTACAGCAGCTACCCAAACCCTGACAACAGATACTGCAGCCACTTTGACCACAGTGATAATCACCACAGCTACACCAGAGGACCAATTTGTACCAATACTGGTTGCCCCTGTACACAAGGAGAAAAGCAAAACAAAGACAAGAAAGATGAAGGAATATGAAGAAGAAGCAATGGCAATGCACTTACTACCCAGGACAGTATCTGATCAGGAGTCACCATCACATAGAATCATAGAATAGTTAGGGTCGGAAAGGAACTTAAGATCATCTAGTTCCAAAACCCCTACTATGGGCAGGGACACCTCCCAATAAACCATGCCACCCAAGACTATGTCCAACCTGTCCTTGAACACTGCCAGAGATAGAGCATTCCCAACTTCCCTTGGCAACCCATTCCAATGCCTCACCACCCTTACACTAAAGAATTTCTTCCTCAGATTCAATCTAAACTTCCCCTGTTTAAGTTTGAACCCGTTACCCCTTGTGCTATCACTACAGCCCCTCATGATAAGTCCCTCCCCAGCATCCCTATAGGCCCCCTTCAGATACTATAAGGCTGCTATGAGGTCTCCACACAGCCTTCTCTTCTCCAGGCTGAACAGCCCCAACTTTCTCATCCTATCTTCATACGGATGGTGCTCCAGTCCCCTGATCATCCTCATGGCCCTCTGGACCTGTTCTATCAGTTCCATGTCCTTTTTATGCTGAGGACACCAGAACTGCACACAATACTCCAAGTGAGGTCTCACAAGAGCATGATGAAGAAGAGGTGACTTCTGGATCTCAGACCTCAACCAAGCTACGGAATATGCAAAAAGATTTTACCTGTCATTTGGAGGAGCACATCACCACCTGGTTGCTCTGATGCTGGGACAGTGGGGCCCATGGCCACAAACTAGAAGGTAGATAAGCCAAGCAACTGGGATCACTTGCTAGGGAAGGGGGAATTGACAAGCATTTGCTAGAGATAAACAGTCCCTCAGCCTTTGGAAGCGGCTCTTGGCAGCTGTGAAAGAAAGGTTTCCTTACACGGACGATGTTATGAGTCATTTGGCCAAGTGGACTTCTCTAGAGAAAGGCATCCAGTCTCTGAGGGAATCAGCCAGTATAGAAATGATCTATCTCATCAAGCTGAGTAACGGGGATGTGCCCATAAATCCAGATTAAGTCAAATGTACACAACCCATGTGGTGGAAATTTACACAGAATGCACCATCATCATATTCCCATTCATTGGCAACAGCAACGTGGAATGACATAGTACCATTAACACTGGATGAAATGATTCATAAACTCTGAGAGTTTGAAGACAGATGGGGAAAGCATTTGTTCTGGCATAACCACACTGCTACGGTAATCCTTTCCTGCCTAAGCACAACTCAGGACTGTCTTCCCTGAGGATAGCCACAGCTATTGTCATTGTTAGTGTGGCTTCTCCATTTCATGCTGCTGTGCTGTGAGCAGACTCTGTCCAGCTAACATACCACTAAAGCATGCTACACAGATCCTCTTGTGGCTAATCTACCAAGGATGACCATGGATCCAACCTAATGGATGAGGCCTTTTCATTTGTGGGGCTTTCAGACTGTAGTCTGGGTTTTCATTCTCACTGTTGGCATAATGAAAAAGAAGTTACAGGTGTCAGTGCTCATGGAGGTGCCAACTGCTCTGCACTTTAGAAACTTGGAAAGAACTTCTGAGAAAACGGACATGACATATTTTCCATCTTTTTTTTTTAATAGTAATCTACAAAAAACAGCTGTCTGCTCCTGCTACCAGCGAGCAATGCTGTGGCAAAAGCTATTAAACAGATTAGGAATCTCCATCCAAATGTGCTCTGAAAAAGCTGGCTAAGCTGCTATTAGACTCTGGAGGTACCTGACCCTTCCAGCAGCTTTCCTGCTTGGTGTTAAGTTCTCCAAGGGCCTAACATTTCTTCCTAATCTTCACAGGACTGAGGAACCTACCTGCTAGCATGAAATACATCAAGGTCTTTAAACAGTGCATTTTTCCCCCTGATGTCCCCAGGAACAGGCTATCTTGTAGGATTGGAGTCCCCAGTATGGAGCGTAATCATTGTCTGCGCAAGTCTGAATGGAGCTAGCAGATTCTGCCATCAGTGGGTGGACCCTACTGTGATAAATGGTGACTCCCAAAGAAACCCCAAAACAACAAACAAACAATAAAAAGCACTCCTAGTGGTTTTACCCAGTTGCAGGCATTCTCAGAAAATGCCTGATAACATAGTGAAAGGATTAGGTTCCTCAAAAAATGAACTTAGAGCTGCCAGTGCCTTTTAAAAGATAGCTGGAAGAAGAGAAAAAGGCCTTCATTTCCTTAATTATTCACCAAGTGAGAGGATGCTTTTTTTCTTCCTAAACTGAAGGGGATTCACGGTCAGGATGTCCTGTCTCTGAAAAGCATCCTAGAGCCCCTGCTATAGGTATTTATGTCTTGATTTGGTTAAATTCCAGATACATCGGCTCAAATGAGATGTGTGACTTCATAGCCTATACAGCAGAGCTTCAACATGTAAAAAGTCTTGGGTTCTCATCTCATTATCCCAGATTATTTGTGTATTTCGGAGCAACCTGTCCTTGGACAAGTTGTATGGGTGAGTCCTTCAGTGGGGGCTTACACTTTCTTCCTTCCCTGTCCAATCTGTCTTCAGTTGTTAAATGAGAGGAGTCCTGCTTAAGATTACTGCCTTTTAGGTGAAGTATTATGAGTGGTATGAGACAGCAGCATCCTTTGATCTTCTTCCCTCTGTTGGGTCTCAGCTGCTTTTACTCCTACTCTGACACCCCAAACTCTCTTCATGAAGAGGTACTGGTGCTATTGCACTTAATATGGGGCTCATTGTCCTTCACTGTGTAGCTGGTTATCTAGCTCAGCTAGTAAAGGTCTGTCCCTGACTGGTACCTTAGGATAGATATCCTAATGCCTTATTGGGTGAAACCATGGTGAGAAAAAAGGGTCTTTCCTCTTAGTCCAGCATTATATTTTGCAGAGGTGGGCATAAATTAACTCTAAGCTTTGTATACCAATGTTCATCAACAGGTCTGCAAGCACTGTGTTACAGTTTAACTACAGGCAGTCCTATAAGCAATCCTCACTAAATTATTTGCAGGTTTCTCTTGTTGATTACTGGTTGGCAAGCAGTTTTCCAAACCTGACTAATACATTATATGCACTACATTGAGGATAATAAATGGAAGAATATCTGTGCCTAATACTTTTCTGCCTTCCAGGAATTCTCCAAATTCCACAGATGGGAAATGAGATCCTTCATAAGTGAACAGTGTTTTTGAATTTCTTTCAAAGCTAAAGACGTTAATAACCTAACAACTACAAGAAAACCCCTTGGAAGATAAGGCTTCTTTGGCTATTAGATGAAGTAGTTAAATTTAGTAATAGTGGTTGCTGTATAAAAGATCCCAATGTCAGTCATGGAAATTTAAATGTGATACTGGTACATATAGAGTTAGATGTTTGGATATGCATGTAGTAACTACACGAGGGTTTTATAGTTCTCAGCTGGTGATTACCAGTCTGGCTACTAGGGGTGCTTAAGAATTTTTGTCTCAAATAACTGCAATTATCAGGAGTGTCAAGAGCAAGTTGAGCAAATCTGAGTTGGCAACATGAGGGAGGGACACATAAAGGAATAACTATTATAAATTATATAAACCACAACCAGCTAATTCATCACAAATAGAAAAGCAGAAGGAGATATTTGGATCTTGAATTCTGGGCTAGGTGTGGGTCACTTCTTGCCTTGAGACAGAGAACATGTTGTAAAGGGTGCTTTGAATTGTTTTGAAGGCAGTATGATAAGTTTACTCATTAATAATTGATTTTTTTCAATCTTATTTCCCAGTTAACAGTTTCTGGGTCATAAAATGGAGCAGAAAAATCAATATGCCACAACACTTCCATAGCCCAGCTTGTGTTCTCTACCATACGTGAAAGACAGCAAGCAGCTCATCCTGTGCAATCTGCACCAGGTTTTGGCATACACTGAGACTAATTTTTGGTATAGAGTACATCTGCACACTCAGCGGTGAGGACATTTTGTGTTGCTGTCCAAACATTCTTAGAGGGTTTTGGTTTAGTCAAAGTATAATTGATTCAGATAATGAATCTGCACCATAGTTATCTACAACACTGTCTCTCCCTCTCTGTCACTCAAGAGTTTCCTCTGTATTATTGCACTGTGGAATAGGTGCTCAACTACTAAAGGCTAGATAGCAGCACAAGACCTCATCAGCATGTACTGAAGTCTCCTGACACAATCCCCACTAAATTTCTAAATCTAGCAAATTGCACTGTTTGCTTCCCTCCAAGTTGCTGACTTGATGGGAGAACTTCCAGGGCTCCTCACCTGTACAATGACTATAAGCAAACCAAGAAACAAGGTTTCTTTATTACGAGCAGCTTCTGGCACAGGAGGAGGGGAAGAATGATGTGTAATTGGCAACTCAAGCTTCAGTGATATCTTTTCTTGGGTTTTGGTGAGAATACTAGCTTGTGGATTGTGCATACTAGACAGAATCACAGGAATCAGAGGATCATTAGGGTTATAAGGGACCTCTGGAGATCACCCAGTCCAACCCCTCTGCCAAGGCAGGGCCACCTAGAGCAGGTTACACAGGAACATGTCCAGGTGGGTTTGGAATGTCTCCAGATCTAAACATTCTCAGAGATCTCATCTTGCTCAACTGATGCCACATAGATCCCACTCCATCACCTATGCAATTTGATTACACATTTTACGATTAAGTTCACTAGTGATGCAAAAATGGAAGTTATTAACGGCAGTGAGACATTCTTTGCTGGGTGTTTTTGGTCTTATGTCATCCATCTCGCCGATTTGAAATCTTAAGAAGAGTTTTCTTCTGAGGTCAATGGCTCTGTACTTTGCTGGGATAAGCTCCTTGCCTCAGCAGTTGTCAAAGTGTGAGGACACCAGTGACTTTGTAAACTACACATAACTGTACAAAAGGGAGCAGCTAAGTCAAAGTCACCATGTGGCCAGGTTTTCTTATAATACCTATCTGAAGGCTTTGGCTTCAAGAAATATTTTAAAGCATATTAGTAGCCCCAGGTTTTCCATTTACTAGATATAGATGATGTTCTTATCAAAGATCTGCTTCATATGTATCAAAACCACTGTTTGATCTATGTCAGAATTCCTCAGTATTTCTGAAACTGCTGAGACCCTGGGTCTTTGGGTCAAAGTGAGGATCTATTCTAAAAGTATGCACATTTCAGATCAGGGTATTTGAAACTGCTTTTTATGTTGTCCCTTTTTAGTCCACCAGAAGTAATTCTCGACCCTTCTGGGTTGAAAACTACATATCTGCACGTATTGCTGCACTGGGTTGGGTGTGCTCTTTTTACCAGGAAAAAACAATCTTGGGGAATGAATAAGCTGTCACAAGCAGCTTTGGAAATAAAGAGCAAAGTCAGGGAAAGCACAGAGCTATGAAGGTTCTTTTTGTCAATGCTCATATTCATGTTTCACAAAAATTGTATACAGAATGTTAATTTACCCACCCTCTCAATAAAAATAAAAAAATCTATGCAGACACTGTGCTTTTCTCACTTGCAAGCCAGATGCTGACAATCCTGGTATTGTCCTGTCTCACAGTCCAAGAAAAATCAACTTTTATCTCATGAAAAATTATTTATTGTACCTAAAATACTGCAATATTTTTTGAGGAGAGGGTGTTTGCAATGCATTGCTATATTACAGATATATTACATCCTTTTATGGTTTCATGTTAATTTTTTAACAGATAAAAGGAAATAAGAGCAATGCATCTGATGCTGAAACTTCCAGATCATAATGAATTCAAAGTAAGATTCCTGCCATGTATTTCTTATTTGTTAGAATACTCCATCCCTGGCAGTATTCAAGGTCAGGTTGGAAAGTGCTGGGCAGCATGGTCTAATGTGAGGCATCCCTGCCCATAGCATGGGGGTTGGAACTAGATGATCTTAAGGTCCTTTCCAACCCAAACCAGTCTATGATTCCGTGATTCTGTGTGAAATACCAGAGCTCTTCTTTTCAGGGTCCTGTGTTAATGCATGCAGAGAGTCTCTTACTCAAGGAATTTATACCCTGAACAGAGAAGATGGGTGGCAGGGGAAATAGAGGCACAGTAATGGAAGTGCTTGGGCCAAGCTATGCAGCAGCTACTGCTGGAGCTTGCCACAACATACAATTTACCTCACTGGAAAATCAGAACTGCTGGCCTTTCCTGGAGCCATCATATTTAATTTAAGCAAAGTATTTATTTAGGTTGATTTCCTTATCTGGAGATTTTTATTTTATATAGCCAGGAGGTTCAGTGATGTGGGGGCAGAAGAGGATCAGAAAGCCTTACTGATCCACACCCTGTTCTTGCTCCCAAATCTGTCAAAAAATCTGCCATAAGAGATTCCTCAGATGGCCACGTAGGAATAGCTTTTGGCTTTTTCATTAGTCCAACTTGTAGTGACAGGTTTGATGTCTCTGGGACGTGTGAGGCTTTGAGGCATATCAGAACATCTATGCATGTTTGCAGAAGGACATTTCTTTCTCAGTTTTGCAAGCAACCAGACAAAGCTCTGAAGTCTGAAAGCCATGAGATTCCAGTCTGCAGAAAAATGAGTATTCTGCACCAAATGGAGAGTTTTCTCACCACAGAAGGCAAGATCTTTATACAGGCTGGAGGGACATCTAGCCAGTCAACTCTGTAGGGTTCTAAAACCTGTCTGAAACGTGTCCAGGTGCTCATATCGTAGTTTTAGGCAGTGTCCTACATTAATCCTCAGAGCAGAGGAACTGAAAGGAAGGATCTTCAGAGGCAAGGGGTGGTAGCCCAAACTAAGCAAAGAACTGTTTTGTTTGACATTCTGCCCAAGGTTCATAATTGAAAGAAAAAGCTTTGACCTGTAAGAAAACTCTTGGGTGTGGTGAAAAGTGCTTCCTGGGCTGGGGGAATCAGGCAAGCTGCCCTGTCAGCTGCCTCGGGCATGGGTGAACAAATACAGTCTCTGGCTGAAAAAGGATTATGATGAGAAACATTTTGGATGGATTCATACTTAATGATATTTAGGATTACCCAGGTGCTTTTGTTTCAAGGCTTCAGAAAAACTGTTCTTAAGGGCTGTAGGTACAATCCTATGCAATGAAAGTTGCTGATGCTATAGAACAAGCAAAATTTTACTCAGAATACTTAAATTTTCAAAATTCTATAAGCACAATCTAGCATGGCAGAGACTGTTGATGAGGTTACAAGTCATTTGCTAAAATGTACAAATCCTAACAAATGAACTTAGTATGACTTGAAAGGCTCCAGAAGTGAAGTATCTTAATATGCTGCCAATATGCTGCGTAGAGTATACAGCACAAGGCAGTGAGTATTTGAGAACAAATGTAAGTGTGCACATGGGTGTGCATTTTCTACTGGATAAAAGTGCAGGCCTTACATTGATGAGCATGACAATCCCCATCAGAGAGGTAGGAGGATAGTACTGGCCCTGTAAGGATGGTGAGGCACTGGAATGGGTTGCCCAGGGGATTTGTGAATGCTCCATTGCTGGCAGTGTTCAAGGCCAGGTTGGACATAGCCTTGGGTGGCATGGTTTAGTGTGAAGCATCCCTGCCCATGGCAGGGGCTTGGAACTAGATGATCTTAAGGTCCTTTCCAACCCTAACTATTCTATGATTCTATGTAGGATTTTGTGACTTGTGAGCTTAGGAAACCCAGAATCACGCATCATACAGAGGAAGAAGCCTACGCCAGAAGATTTTCTACAGCCTACCGGCATGGAGGAATTTTAGTTTGTAGGTGCCATACACCATTCTCGTTATTTCACAGTATAGTGTTGCTTTCTTTTCACAGCCCAGCCATTTCTCTGTCAGCTGCCTGAATTTGGCATTTTTCTTTGTCCCACAGCCATTCCCATGTTCATAATCTGGCTGGTATGTTGCTTCTTAATGCATGTGCTTGGAGATCAGATGACACTGTCTTCTTAATTCCCAAAGCATCCTATCATTTAGCATATCATATAGACAGGAACAGCCTCACGCTTGCAGGCCCTTGTCGTCATGGGGGACTTCAACCACCCTGATATCTGTTGGAGATATGGTACGGCCTGGCAAAAGCAACCCAGGAGGTTCCTGGACTGTGTGGAAGATAACTTCCTTCTGCAAGTAATAGAGGAGCCGACAAGGAGAGGTGCTGTGCTTGACCTCGTACTCACCAACAGGGAAGGGCTGGTGGGAAATGTGACACTCCAGGGCAGCCTTGGTTGTAGCGATCATGAGATTGGTTGAATTTGAGGTCCTCAGGACAATGAGAAGAGCGTGCAGCAAGCTCACTGCCCTGGATTTCAAGAGAGCAGACTTTGGCCTCTTCAGGAGCCTGCTCAGTAAGGTTCCATGGGATATAGTCCTAGAGGGCAGGGGGGCCCAAGACTGTTGGTTGTTATTCAAGGATCACCTCCTACAAGGTCAGCAGTGTTGCATCTCAACTAGGAGGAAGTGCTGCAGGAGGGCCAGGAGACACCCTTGGATGGATAAGGAGCTGCTGAGGAAAATTTGAAGGAGAAAAGAGGCTTATAAAAGGTGGAGGCAAGGACAGGCGGCCTGGGAAGAATACAGGGATATTATCTGGTGTCATGGGTTCAGCAGCAGCAGTCATTTTTCTCCTTTAAGTGGTAGCTGGTGCAGCACTGTGTTTTGGATTTTCAG
>JASSUY010037469.1:0-25316 GCA_032466535.1 Forpus xanthops
AAAAATCCAAAACACAGTGCTACACCAGCTACTGCTTAAAGAAAAATGACTGCTGCTGCTGAACCCATGACAATCATCTACTAGCATTGCTATGTTTCAGTGGTAATTATGTGTCATACAGCTGTTGCCTACAGGAAGGTTTGAAATAATAATTTTGTAAGGTATATAAAACACACCATCAAAATAAATAGAGACAAGCACCTAATCAGAAGACAAAAGGGAATTAAAGCTAGGGATCCAGATTAGAGACTATGCTAAACTCGTATTACAGTCAGACCTGGCTATAACTGTGCTGTGTCTTTACATGATCACAAAACCAAGCAGTTAAGGCTCTGGATCTTCAAAAGAATTATACATGTGCTGAAGTGTCCATACCTTGAGCAATTCAAGTGTTTTATTTCTTATTGTCTGCTTAGATACACAGTGCAGAGTGGGGAAAATTTGTGGTGCAGGAAGTCAAGTAGATGTGTCGTGTTTTGCAGGATAAAAGCAGGCCAGCATCAAAGCTTTGAGAAACTCAAACCTCAAACAGCCCTAAACTCACAAACTCTGCATGCAACACTTAGCTAACACATTGGCTCATACATTTGGATGGAGATCCTGCCAACATATGGTCTGAAATGGGTCTCTCTTGTAAATTTCATGGAGTTATTTTCTTTACGGCTTTACTCTTCTGAAGCCTAGTAAAAAAATCCTGTTTTCTGTTTATTCTGGCTATTTAGTCTGGCAATTATGTAATGTTCATGAAACAGAAACAACACATAATTTTTATGGTTCATAATACTCTCCTCAGCAAAAAGCTGTCCACTCAGAGGAGTTCTCTTATCCCAGGATGCTTTTTTGGTGATGAATTTTTGGCAAAACCAAACTGCTGCAGCCTGGAGGGAGTCATTTTGTGGCTGACTGACTGCCCTCTTCCTGCTTATAAGCATTCATAACTTTTATTGCTTCTCTTCCCTGTTTCCCTTTTCTTCCTCCTGAGGTGATGAGAGGACAGAAATGTCTCATTTGGGTTTATAAAGCTGCCAAATTTCAAGATGATTTTGTTGGGGGTGTTCTCTTTTTCAAGAGATAATGGAGGAGGCTGCATGTGGGGAAAAAAAAGAAGTTTGTGTCAGTTTAGCGTTTAAGGGAGGTATAGGAAGCTCATGGATACTTTCCATCCCCTGGGTTGCAGTTCAGATGTGTTTGTACCATACAGATATGACTATAATATCATTATGTTTTTATTTGAAACCATAAGACACTAAGAAAAAGATGTAATCACAGGCTTGGTTCTCATTTTCCTGTAAGCCCCCAGTAGTTTTGTTGAAGGCAATGGATGAGCACTGGTTAAAAAGTAAAAGACAAAGGAAAATAGGGACATTTTGTGTAACTGCTATGAGAAACTTGTTGTACATCTGAATTTTAAGAAAAATTTAAATTAGGTAGAGAAGGTAGTTGAAAGTTCAGTTTATTTGATCCATATCCAGAAAATGGACATGGATGAAGACTTTATTGGGATGACAGTTGAGGTTACAGGGATAAATATTTATAGGAAAGGTGTGAATTATTTATGTGTTCCAAGATGGAAGAGTTTAATAGCATCCTTTCCCTGGATTTGGTACAGCGTAAGCTGGGGGTTGCATGCATGGTAGATATTAGGGGATTTGTCTTTGACATGAAGAGGCTGCAATGGAGGGAGGAGAGCAGCCTTGCGTTTGTATTTGTATTCGGAGTAGGTGCAGAGGCCAACAAAAGCTTGCAGTTCTTAATAAAGAGCATTCAAGGCTCCATAAATCCTCAATCTAGTGTTATTATGATACAATGGCAAATTATGCTGGTTTTATCTCTGCAGTTAGTGCAACAGATGGTAAAGACTTCCACAACCAGTTAAAATTTTGGGGAAAGTAATTTGGTTTGGATTTGTAGCTGAAGAATTAGCCGGGATATACGAGAATGTTTGTACCAAATGGGGAAAAAAAATCCCAAAGTTTTTTGTTTTTTGTAATCTCACTTTCACTTACAAACCAGAAATTTGCCATGTTTTCCTAAAAAGCAGTAAAATTACACCAGCAGTTTCCATTCATGCTTACGCTGTGGTGAGGAAGACTGCCAGCCACAGATTATCCAGGAAGCTGTTTCCAAAGGGGAAATGCCTAGCAGTGAGCAATTCCACCTGTTAGATCTGCTTGGGAAACCCAGCAATAGGACAGACACTGCATGTTTGGCTGCACAAAACATCAGTCTTGTTCAGCTACTTGTTTACACACTGGTGGTTCCCAGATGTGGCATTCTGTGTCCCATAGGTGTGAAGGGAAGTTAGGTGAATCCACATGCAGAATATTATGGAAATGTCTAGTCTATATGCTTATTTCTCATCTTTATTTTGTTACTCTGTTACAGTCACACTTTAGAAAGACTGTAATTACATTGTAGTTTGCTAAAATGTCAATGCAATTTCAGTGCATTTTAATACATAATTATCTGTTTGCTAATAAAGCTGAGCAGTTACAGTTAGAATACCTTTTACTCCAATGGAATAGTTCTGAATACATGTACTATTAAAATACAGGTATTATAACGAAATTGTACTGCTCCCATGCTCATTCTCTGTTACCCAGTGAAGGGAATTGGGGCTAATTTTAAGAAGTGAATACAAACCACTGTTGAACAGCAGTGCTTTGCTGATTGTTTTCCACACTGCACTTGCATGTGTAGAGCCATATGTAAAGCAGCAGGGATTAAGATGTGGATTTATTCCTGCATTTATTTTTGTTGCTTCTTGAGTGGATTTTGCAGGGAGGACTTGCACTTGTAGATGTGCTGATAACACATCCACAAACTGTATGAAATTTGCTGGGGTGGCAGCATCTTCTCAGTGCCACGTGTGAGCTGCCCATGCGCCTAATGCCATGGCTGAAAGCACCATGGATATAAACTGGGGGAGCTAGTATGAGGCCTCACACAGGAGCTCTCACCAGAAACCACATGGGTTGTTCTCATTTCCTTCTACTGCCAAAGAGAATCAGCAGAAAGGTTTGGGGAGCCTTTTGGGGGCTGATTCTTCGCCAAGGCAAGTGGAGGAGCTTGTAGGTCAAATGCTTCTTCCCACCAGTGCCTTAGTCAGGTAACTCGGAACAAACAGAATGGACCTAAAAAGTCTCCCTTAGATGAAACACATCTGACCATCAGTCCTAGCCTGATCAAGGGCTTGGATTAGGGCTGAGAGTGGGATTTGCAGGACTGTCAGGCTTCAAGAGATTTCTCCTTGTTCGGGGTCCTGACTGTGCCCCAGGGTCAGCCTGCATCTGAGCCAAGGGGCAGGGAGCAAGGACGAGCAGAGGTGGAAGATGTGCCTCTCAACAAAAACCTTACTGCAAAAATATAACTATTCTGTGATTTTAGAATATTTGTCCTTGGGCTCTTTGGTGGAAAACATGAACTGTTACCCCTCTGAGGGCCATCAAACCTAGCTGCAAGCTATGGCTGTGCTGATGTCTCGTTTCTCTTTGATTTTGGGGTTTCTTTTTCTCAGTAAGACACTGTACTTCTAGGGGAGGGGGAAAACAAACCTGGAGATAAAGCAGATAATACTTGATAATTTCTCTGCCAATTCACCCTCAGAAAGAAGAAAGGCGGCAGCACAGCCTCACTTGAGGTAGTGATTTTTCAACACTTCTGATAAATTTTATATAGAATTTCTCTCCAGGTTCTGCTGGATGGTTCCTGCATGCAAAACAGCAGTTTTAACTTCACTTGATTGTAAACCCTGGGCTGCTCTGACAAACAAGCCAGCACATGCTTCTGCCTAAAGGATGTGAAGTCCTTTAGTGACTCAAGCCTGGATATGGCTGAATTTAAGAAACAAACTCCTGACGAAGTCAATGTAATCTCAGTATCTAAAAGATCTTCATCTTCATCACACTGTGTCCCTGAGATAAAAGAGTGAGGATGCTGCCTTGTAACATGGTTAATTAGAAAGAAAAATGATTCTTTTAATATTGTGATTAATTCTAAATGTGGTGACCCTGTAACAGCAGAGAATTTGCCTGATTAGCATCCCTCATTCTTGCTGAATCTCCTCGAGGGCATGTTGCTGATGTTTGACCTTTAATTGTACCTGGCCATTCTTCCTGGATTTATGTGATGCTATGGTATAGGCTACCTTTATATTTTTAGCTTAATAAAAGCTGAGCCCTAATTTCCCTTTGCAGATAAGTTATAGGCATTTATAACTTGGACAAAAAAATACTACAACTTCTCCTCTTCCTTTTGATTGCAGCAGCTCTTGATATTTCCTCTGCATTGTGAATTTCTTCCTGTGAAAGCCTTCAGACGCTTCTCAGCATTGCTGCTGAGACAAAAGAATAAAGTTGCTTTACCTCAATCATCTATTCAGTTACAAACTCGTGATTGCCACACTACTGGTACTAGTTTGAAAGTTTTTAACATGTTCTGTGGATTTTCATCTGGCGTTTTTGTTGTTTCAGTGAGTAGCTGTGACCTTACATAGAATTGTACTGAATATGCAAACCGTTTCCAGGCGTAGTCTGGCAATGTAATTTAGTAGGGAAAAAAACATTTTTAATTTCAAATGCAAGTTTATCTTCATTTTTCACAATGAATTAAAATGGTACTTCTTGATAGTATCTGCTGTAAAATGCACGTGCACTAAAGGCACATTTTACCTTAGCGGCCAAATATAATCAGAGTAATTAAGAGTAAAATCATTTTAGGCTGCTTATAAAGATACCTAAAGCTTTCTAATGCAAATGTGCAACTGGATTTCTTCTCTTTTACCTTAGAGTTCAAAATCATGCTATGGCTTTGTATCACAAGATCTCCCAGTGTACTGTCCTCAAAATAAATCTACCTGTAAAAAGCAGAATAGAAGCTGTGCATCTTTGCATTCTTCACTTTAATTGTACAGAAGGCTCCCCCAGTTGTCATTGCCAAAAGCTGGAATAACTTGATTTGATGGCATTACAGAAGTTACTCAGTTCATATGCGATCATCTGGGTCCAATATGATCCAGCTCAATTTCCTAGAGAAAATGATCCTCAGATTTTTCTTGTTCCATTTTTATTACCAACTTGCTGTGTAAGGTGTTTCTCAGGAACTTGGCCCATTCTTCCCCCTTATTTGATAAAGGTACCGCTCTTGACATGCTCATATGAACAAGTAGGGAAAAAAAAACACTCTTGAAAAGCAAAAGCATCCTCAGTTGGACAGTGGATTTTTAGTGTTGTCAAGGACTTCCTAATGCCTAGCTGATTTCTCTAAGGATATGTATAGCATTTAATTTGAGCTCTAGCCCAAATGTTCAGTGCTATAATTCGAGGGGTTTGTTAGGAAGAGGAAGAAAGAATCATACCCACAGCAGTTATCTAAATGAGCAGATAGTCTGTGACAGCGACATTGCTTTTTGATAAACTAATTTTGGAAGAAAACTATTAAAACTGCATTCTCCTGCAATTCAGGAGATAGAGCTGCAAATAGTTCTGGTTTGGGTTGGACTTCTTTAAATTTACATTAGTGCTTAACTCAGTGTTTGATTTTTTGCTTGGAGAAGGGGAGCATCCTTCCTGTTTTCTCTTACTTTTGAGCTTTATAAAAGCTGAAAAACATCCTTCTTAGCATCAACTCCTAAAAAAATGGGTCAGAACCATTGTTTTTCTTAGAACTGAGTCACTTGAGTGAGAAAGATTAAGAAGAAACCCTCAAACCTCTTGTCTGCCATAAGTGAGTAACAAGATCAAATTAAACAGTGAGGCACAAGAGGCTCTGGGGAATCAATTAGGGTCAGCACACTTGTGAATAGTGTATTTAAAGAGGGCACTGAAGGATGCAGCTGGTCACAGCTTTCCCAAAACAGTGAAAGCTTTGGGGACTGGGAGGTGAATGTTTTGTTGTTTTTCGAAGACTTCTTTGATAGGCTTCCTTTTAGGAAATAAGATGCTAAGAGGCAGTGATTTCTAGTGCTTCCTTAAGGACTGTGTTTAATTTTCTTTGTAAGTGCTTGAGATCTGAAACAGGGCGGGGGAGAAGAAGGGAGGTAGATAAACAAGATCAATGACTTTTAATTTTCTCTGATGTGTCTTTGGATAAAAATTAAAATCTCCTGCAGCCGAGTTTGTTAAAATAGGAATTGATACTGCTATTCTTCATCCTGGGAGACTTTATTTGCGACAAGAGCAGAGAATCTGTTTTTTTCCTATTATGGCAAGGCTTCTATTTATACCCTTGTTTCCTAAAGAACCAATGCTGAAGGTATATTCATCTCTTCCTTTATCCTTCACTTCTCAAAGATTTAAGTCCATTGACTGAGTTCAGCCAAACTGGCGGAAGGGTAGAGCTAGCTCAGAGGCAATTACTTGTTATGGATTTCAGAGGAGTAGGTGGCTGTGTAGAAGTTTTGCTCTCAGTGCTCTTTTGAGGAAGAGGCTATGTGAAGAGCGCAGGACCCTTTCTAATACACAACAATCAGTGCAGAGAGTTTAAGAAGGCTTCAAGTGCATGGAGAACGTACAATTGGAGCTGGTGCCTTATCAGGCCTCAGAACAGAGATGCATGTCTGGAGCACTCCAGCCGCCTTTTCTGCTGCTTGCACAGCAGCCTGTTTGTTCTGTAGCTGTAGATGTGCAAGTGCTTTGTTTTTGCACAGTTTCACAGCAAGGCTTCTTGCTGTCCCTTTCTGTCAGCCTTGTTTTGTGCAGGTTGCTAACAAAAATTCAAAGCAGGATTGGCAAAGAGGATTTTGTCACAGGTGAAGCATCCGGCTGGGACAGTGGGATAGATGGAGGCTGACTTGGCTGCCTGAAAGACGAGTCACTGAGGGATTGATTCCTATGGCTTACAGATGGCTTCCTTAGCTCTTCACAATAGTATCATGATCCTTTGCTAGTGATGCCGCAACAGCAAACGTGTCAAGGGTATTTCTGAGCTGGGAGGGTTGTCACAGAGCCCCAAGACCTAAATGGTCCTTGTATGTTGTATGCCAGATGTTCTAAATCCCTGGGTGCTTTTGGTCAGCCAGGGTTGAATTTGGGTTGCTCAGGGCTTCCTGGCGGGAGGACTGTGCTCTTGGTAGTCCTGGGAAGAGGAAAGGCCAAGTGGTCTGTCTCTGCTGCTGTGCTGTTTTTTGGAGTAGCAGAGGATTAGCAAGGCCTGGACAGCTCTGCCCTCCTCTCCTGCACATGGAAGTTGCAGGGGATGAAGCCCTCCAGCCAGAGACGGATAAAAGGTTGGAAAACATTGTCCGATTATTTCTTGAGCCAAAAGGAAATAAGTCTGTTAAAAATGGGTAAAATTTTCTGAGATGAGCACCTAGGAAAGAATAAAGTAATACCAGGGTCTGCCCTCAGGAAGAATACTTACGATTTTGAGGCTGAAGTGATGCCTGTGCTTTAAAGACTGGGACATTTTGGACAAGGCCTGAGCTAAATTGTCTGGTTTGTAATGTGAGCTGGTAAATCCCATCTTCCTCACAAATTAAGTCCATGCTCTGAAACACGTGAAGTAGTTAGGGTTTGTGTTGTGTCTTGTTAGATCAATAATCAAATAATATAATATTTTTTTATGATTCAGAATAATTATGCTTACAATCATAAATATTAACTTCAGTTCAACATGTATGCACTCTGGAGTTCTTAGGAGTGAGTAACAATATTTAATCACAGAAGCTCGAATATTCATTGAATTCTTCCAGATAATCTTCAAATGGGTATATTAAGAGTCAGGTATGTGCTAGAAGGAGGGTTTTCTGCAGAGCTGGGAAATGCTCTTTGAAGTTTCCCTCTGGCCAGGAAGATATCACAATGTACCACTGCTAGCGTGGAGAAGGAAAAATAGAAACAAGTTTTGTGTGGCCAAAAAGGCTTCATGGTAATATATGATTGCAGCTATGTTTTATATAGTTAATTCTACCTCACAATCAACTCTATCAGTATTTTGATTAGTATTTTATAGTTAGTATCTTTCAAATAATTTCAGGTTAAGCAACACTGATTGCTCGTAACGTAATTTTCTGTTATGATAATCCCATCCTAATCTGAAAGGGATGTTATGTGGAGTTTTGCTTCTTTCCTTATTATTACCCTGAATCTCCAGGAAATATGTGTACTGTGGAAAAAGCAAAGTGAACTGTGGACATGACTGTGTCCGTTCATTTGCTGCTTAGCAACAGAGTAACATGCTAAAATCAGGTTTATGAGAGGTTCCTGAAATCATAGGAAATAAAAGGGAAGGTACCTGGAGGAGGTAATCTATGCCACCCCTTCCCCCAAGACAGGATTGGCTATAAAGATGCTGCTGCTGACTGATGTTTGACTTGGCATTATAATGCTGTGCCACTTTCTTTGTACTCACAGAAATGTGCTGATTCCTTATTTGCAAATGAGAAATGCATCTACGTAATTGAGTTGATATGTGTTTTGTCTCACTCTTTCTCAAGTTCAGCTCCCCCCACAGTAAAACCTTGCAATGAATCATACAAATTAAGGCACTTTATAACCTTTGCTTTCAAATTTCTAAGGATCTTGTCTGGAGATGAGCAGGAACCTCCCCAGATAAGCGCCCAATATGTTCATCTTTGAATGGCTTAACTGTCAAAAGCTGTTTGTGAATGCAGAATAGGCAAGGCACAACATCCAAGCCTCATTGCAGAGATCCACTTACTGTCTGCTCTGCATTTGGCAGTCCCACCCAAATTTGTTGCCGGTGTTGCATCTCTAAGCAAGATTCATTGATATGCCATTTATCTGCTTTTTCTGCTGAATGAAACGCTAAAGAAAAAGGAACATTGTATAGTATCTAACCCAGAAAGAGACAAGTTGAAGCCTTAGCGAATGCAGGCAATCTGAAGGAGAACGTCTTCCAGCCTAGCTTGGTCATGGTGATTATTCCCCCCACCCCCACCCAACCCCCCTTGGCCCAGGTATGCCAACAACAGCTTCCTGATTTCAAACCAAGATGTATTATGTGCACCAGGCTAGTTATTCATTTTGACTAGTAGTCACTGTTTAACTCTTCTGTTATGTTCCCAAAAAGCTTTGTATGCTTTTCCATGCATCTTTTTGTTCAAATCCATACTTGCCATACCTGAGTTTTGGGCTCTGTTTGCTGCTAACTACTCGTGTGGTAGCATCCAGCTGGTTAATTGAGTCAGGTGATATCATTTCTGATTTCTGTGTAAATGACCCAAACTTTTTTAATAAGGCAATAACAAGGAGTTAGCAGTGAATTATCAAGCACTCTTGATCCTACGGGAATATCCTTGTTTGCATGAGAATATATTCATACAAGAACAGCCACTCCCCAACCATTTGTGCAAACAAAACCATGTTTCCTTGAATATTCATGAACAACAAGGGACACAAACAGTTGAACCAAGCAGCTGCTCGGAATTCATACAACCGTTTGGTAAACACTGCTTTGCAGTATTTGACCAGCTCTACATACTGCTGTCAAACAGGAGCACAAATGAGCTGAAATGTTGACAGGACTAACAGCAGATGAAAAAGAAAGTAATCGGTGATACATTTACATACTTGTTAAATCTTCCTGTGTATAAAGGCCAACAGTGATAATGAGCCTAATTCAACTACTTTAGTCTTTGATGATGAAATACGCCAACATAACAACACATCTCATTGGTTAGATGCTTTTTCTCAGACCAGTTTTGCTGTCTTATCTCTTCTGGTGTTTCCTTCCTTCATTATCTTATTTCCATGCTGCAGCCTTGAATGCTGGAATATATTAGTTGCTTGAAAATGGGTCCTCTACTAAATAGTCTGCTTGATTTCTTAAGCCTTTTTCCTCCACAGGTGTCCATTCTTTCCAGCAGTGAGTGCAATGATGTTCTACGACTGGAAGTGGAACAAAAATCATCTTTTTAGCCTGCTCTATCTTGACTGTTCCTTGTTCAGCTCTCTGTGGTGATGCTGCTCTGTTCAGAAATGCCAGTATTTTACCTGAGGAGAAGTAGAATGCGGGTTTTTATCAATGGGTAAAACTTTCTAGGTTGGTAAAGGAAAATGGCAAGGAAAAATAAGTCTTTGAGGATAGTATTGAATAAAAAGGGAGACAAGTTTTGAAGAGTAGCTTGGAAACGGTTCTCAATTTGGATTCAAACTGCTGGCTTCCCAAACCAATTTAGTCATTCATCCATGAAGCTAAATAGAGTTAGCTGCAGCCTATGTTTAGAAGAGTTCTGGAAGCTTTTTTGTTGTTTTTTAGTCTGCATCTCCATCAGCTCGGGTTTTGTGTGTGTAAATGTGTAAATTAAAAGTGCTCTCTGGGATTTCTGGAGCTCTACGTGGAAATCTATTTGAGATCAGATGTGAGATTTGAGTTGTGCAGTTCCTAATTTCTCTAGTATCGTACAAAGATCAAATTCAATATTGTTGCCTGTGGGATGGACATGATTTAATAGGTAGGTGGGAAAGTCTGCAACCAACCTGCTGTGTTAGTTTGGCCAAACTGCAGTTTCCCCATACAAAACAATAGAGAACATGAACTGTAATTAATCTTGGGTCTATATGAAGTTGAATTGATCATATGATTTGTCATGCGCATTTTCTGTGAAATAAGTGAAAGACGAGGCATTGTGTGCATGTTTCTTGTGATCCTTTGTTTTTCTCTTCCCTTTCAGTCAAGGTACGTGTGTTAAATAAGGGAATGTCCTTGCTCCATCTTGACTGTCCACCTCCCATGGAGCACCTCACATTTTTCATGTTGCTCAATTACACTGATGATAATACGATGGTAATAATGCAAGTGCAGGAGCTACAAAGTTGAAGATTAGTATAAAATAATACAACAAAGTTGGTTGTGCTCATGTGGTTTACCACATTAAGCAAACATTCTTGGGAATTATTCAGAAGGTGGAATACATTTGGAAAAAGCATGTATCTTTGCATAATGCAGCAAATTTCTCAGCTTTTGTGCACCACTGAATGTAGATGAGATATTCATTTATGAAGTTTACAATTCTGCATCCATTCTAATATCTGTTTATAATAAATAGCTGTGAATGTAGTTTGAAAAGAGGAAGGTGATCTCTTACAGCCCTTGGGTATTAGCTGCTACCAGAAAGATACATTTTTAGCATACGCTCTTTATAGTTAAATTACATGTTTGCCATGGAAACCTACACCTTACAATATACTATCTCATTCTGAAGTGCAGGGGAGCTTTGCAATGAAAACCAGGAATATATCATCTAGTGCTTTTTTCCTGATCTCTTCCAAGTGTGATTTCTTTGCATTTCTGATTGATTTAATGAGAGTTGCTCCAACCACTCAGACTGCGTGGAGGATGAGTACTCCTATGTGCAAAACCTTATCTTCCTTTGAATCCTCCCTTCCCTCCATATTCCAGACTTCCTTGAAGGAAAAGCCTGAAACACTTTTTTAAGGAAGTGGTTCTGTTTCTCATTGGCAGAAACAAATATTTTTTTGCTTTTTAGTTTGATTTTCATTTGCATTATGTGTAACTCAAAGACTAAGCAGTTGAAATTTTCCATTTGAAAACATGAGTTGTTTTGGCTTTGCCCTTGTGTTCTATTTGCTTTCTCTTATTAAAAGCAAAATCTAGTGAATGTCAAGTAATTTTTACAAACTGGGCTTTCACTTTTGATGGAACTGAATATTCTGTTCTTGGCGGAGTTCCTCGCAGTATTGTATCCAAAAGCCACTAGAGAATTGCTTCTCAAGGTCAGGCACAGTGCCTGATCCAGCAGCCTCATCCTGAAAATAACCGTAGCATTCTCTGGATCTGTTTGACAAAGCTGCAGCTCTTATTCTCCCACCAAAGGGTTTAATTTAAACCTAAGAGACTGTTGTGCAGCCCAAGGCAGTGTTGGACATCGCTGCTTCTTTGCCTGAGCTTCTGAGCAAGGAGGAATGAGTTTGAGCACTTATGTGGCTTTGAGTTTTATGTGAATGAAACCGCTTGTTACAGGTATGAGTTTTTTAAGACTTAGTGGCTTGAAGCAGCTGCTGCACAGATGTTAGAATACAAACTCCAGTGGCAAAATACGTCAGAAATGGTTTAGCATCTAGGAGCTTGGGTACTGTGTTTTGCAGACATTTATTAGAACATAAAACCCCAGCAATTGCACTGTTCTCTTTCTTCCCCTTCCACTTTAATTTCAATGGAAAATTAAATTACTGGATGGTGGCGGGGAAAGAGGGGTGCTTTTCAAAGAATGTAAATTGAAACTACAGCACTCTTTTTCTTATTTTCCTCATTTCTCTCCCCCTCTTCTCATTTTCTGGCTGTGTCTGAGAGAGCCAGTCTTTTGGAAGATACCCCAGTGGGTCTTATGTCCTGTGGATGTTCTGTGGGTTGACAGACTCTTCCTTGAGCTAATGGACTCCCAGGCTGGGCTTCCGTTCACTTCTGCACCCAAATGGCTTTTCCTGAGAGCCAACTGTGCTTTGCACAGAACTTTCTTGCGGGCTATGTTGCTGAGATAAATAGCATACAAGAAACTTTGTCAGAGGTGGAAGAGGATGCCTTAACCCAGACCCCTCTGAGATCACAGTAGCAGGCTATGCATAAAGGCAAAGTCTAGGTTAACATTATTGTACCCATGCCTGGATCTGCTGGTTTATACCTTTCTTGTCCTTTTTGAAATATTTTCTTTTCAAAAAGATGTCAATAAGTGAAAGGGGGAAACAAGACTCACTGCAGCCAAAATAGATGTATAAATTAAAGCAATAATTCTTACAGAAAGTAGTTTAATAACCAGTGTGGCAGGCATTGCTAATGTTAAACCCACTTTGAAGTCTGTTACATGGTTAAACTGGGATTTCACATCAAAAAATGTTATTTACATTTACACATGCTAGACCTGCCTTTGTTAACAGCTACTGGAAGAAGATTAGATGTAAATGATCTGAGACCAGTAATAGAAATGCAATAGTCAAAGGCATTTCTCAAAGAGGGCATTACAAGACTGGGGGAAAAAAAAATAGGAACATGGTTAGGACTTTGAATACTTCTTCCACAGCGTATTTCCAGATGCCAAAATAATCTCAGCTAGCAAAAGTGAAACTCATTTGCTCAAACCTTCCCACTTGCTGAACTTATATAACAAGACACTTGAGACATAAGTTTACATTTTTACAGTGAAAATTAGATGGAATGATGCAAAGCCCTTCTTAATGTCTTCTCCCTTGATGTTTCTACTTCTCTGACATCAGGTGGTTTAACTGTCACATCTGCATCTTACCCTGGACTACAGTGATGTTCTGATTACTGTTTGGGGGAAAATAATTCCTGGAGGCATTGGGATTTTAAGAGAATAATGGGTAGTATAAGGAAACTTCCACATGCTTTTCCCATCTCAGATCCTGGAATTGTATTGCATAAGATGGACATGGTTGGATTTCTTGTCTCTCTGTACCTCTAGGTTAATGCTTTTACTTAGGCCTAGATCCAGGTCTTGGATGAGGTATTTGATTTTTAGGCATCTAGGTTTAAGAATCAGTTAGGAATCAGTCCTTACTAGCGCAGTGTGAATCCTACACGGGGGCCTGGATTTCTCTCACTGATTTTAGGAGGAGCGACTGTTTTCATTATAGACGGTCTGATGAGCAGCTGAAAGGGAGGTAGGGTATGGCCTGTTCTCCTGAATTAATTGTGTAAGCAGGTGAACTATTTTTCTTTAAAGCCTTATAGAAATATCAATTTAGTCTCACAAAGGACAGTCAGGATAAGTGGGGCTTAGGTCATATTCTGACGTGAATTCACTCTTATTTCTAGTTCCAGGCAATCTTTAGTAGCTTTCCTTTTGCTAACCATGACAAGCTCAAATAATAATACTGCTACTTAGAATTAGACCTACTCTGTTCTCTTTTGCATGCTAGGCTGCCATCTTCTAGAAAGCCAGGGATGAGTTTGAGTTTCCATTGAGAAAATAGGCAGGAATTTCTGCAGTATTTTCTGATTATTAAGTCAAACCTTTAACCATTTTTGAACCATGTACCAGGTCCTTCATTCTTGACTTATCTCAAGCAGAAATAGTAAAAGCCTGATTCACCTTTCAGTTGAAACAATAGGGAATAAAGGATTATTTCACTAAAGGCACTTTAATTAATAAAAGTCTTCAGCAAATAAGAGTCAAGTTTTCTATCAGGAATGAGAGAATTAAACAAAAAATGAGAGGAGATTCTTTAGAAAGGTCTTAATTTTTCACATCTTGTTTTTAGAAGGTCTTCATCAATTAAGCTTATTGGCCTTCACAGAAAGGCAGGGGTCCCCAGTGCTTCTAGCAAACAAACTGCTGCTTTTAATAGCTTTTTTAACAACCGTCAGACATCTTTATGGCTGGGTCAGATTAAAGTGAAAAAAAAAACAAAAGGAATTTATCTCTCATGATAAGCATTAGAAAATTCACACTGATTTCCCTTGGGTTTCATTTGAAAACCTTTAGTCTCTGTGTTTTATCCCATTTTTAAGTACCTGAAGTCACCTGTTATATTGATTATTTGCTGTGTGCAAAGTGAAGCATGCAAAGAAATTAACTGTGAATTTGTGGTATTTTTAGACTATACTTATATTTTTGTACTATGCAAGAAGAAAATAAAAAGGCACTTTCATTCTTTCCTTATCAGTGCATCTTTTGTGCCTCTTTCCATTTTGGGGGTAGTTTGGTTTATAGCCCCACTCAGAACTCTTTTTTTTTTTTAAACCAGAAGATACAGCACGGTTCTCAATAAATACCTTGATTGACATTCTGAAATGAAGGTTACTTGCATACTTTATGAGGCCTTTGAATAGCATCAGATGAATAGCCCAGTGATTGATTCTGATCACAATCCACATATTAAAGAGTTTTGCAGCACTCTAGAATTCATGTAGCCTTTCACAGGAGCTACATGTCTATGAGTTCTGTGAAATGTTCATCAAGTCAGACACTGGAAGCATAGTTAACTTGAATACAAAGAAGCAGATCACAGAAAAAGTGACTGTTTGGGTCAAACTCATTCTGTATTATATCAGCATGAATTTGGCATCACAAAAGATGGAGGCAAAATAAAGGATTTTGTCCAAAATTCATTGCAAGCACATCTTGAGCCAAATCACACATCACATGTGCATGCTCAAAAACCTAATGCTGTGTCGTTGAACACAGCATCTGTGCCATCTTCATTAGTCAGTTCCCTAAAAACTATACTACCAATAAGGACGGATGCCAATTCCTGTAAAGATGTTTCTTGTTATAGTGCTCATTTTACCCTAAGTGATAAAACCTTGCTTTGTTAGTGGAAATGAGCTGGAAAGTGGGGAGCACTGATCCCCGGGGGTTTGAGAGAAAAAAGAATGATAGACTTGGGATTTTCAACAAGCCATAAAAATGTTAGTGCCTGGTTCCCAGGCATTAGACTCATGAAAATGACAGGCTCACTGCATTTATGCTTCTTCATTTTCTGTTTGTCAAACTGCAAGAATTTCCGTCTTTCAATTGTCAAGAGTGGTGGTGAGCTCAATCAGATAAATACATGTGGAAATTCTTATTTACTGGACTCTAACTATATACGGCAGCCACAATGTTTTAATAGTTAACATAAAGCATAATAGTAGCTCAGCTATTTTCAGAAACCAACATACTGCTATTTTCAGAAAGCAATATATTGCAGGAGGGTCATCCATTTGATTAAATCAAAACATGTTTTAAACATTAATTTACACTGGATGGTGCTGGCTGGAAAGCACAGCAGCTGGAATGGAGCATTTTGACAATATCCTTCTATGGCTGTTACAAGGCTGTTGCTGCAAACCCCTTTTTAGCTTAGCAAAGCTGCCAGCACCATCACAGGTCAAATACCAGCTAACTCCTGTGTAATTCCATAAAGTGATTAACCAGATTGGATGGTGAAAGCTAAAGCACCTGGGTAATTAGAGACACCATTAAATGACATATCCTGCAAAGAGGAGAGGTGGTCTTGTACATCCCTCTCAAATTAGGTTTCTGTGAGCTAACGGCAATTAAAAGGACTTCAAGTTAGCATTTCTGAGAGGTGGTTGATGTTTGATCTGGCATATAGGAGGTGCTAGCTGAAAAAATGACCTCCTCAATAGCCTCCTTGATAGGACTAGGCTTGGAATGACTGCTTCAGGAATAGGGGGAATAGGTTTCCCTGACAGGAACTGCCCACCAGGCATATGTCTCTTGCTTCTTTTACAGCTAGTGCTTTGAAGGAGAGATTCATCTGACTTATTTTCAGTGTTTACTTAAAGATGAGATAAATCTTGACCTAGAAATTCTTTGGTCTTTTCTTTGCATATGTGGGGTTGGGACTATTTCAGGTCTCAGTATCCAATTTTAATCATTCATTTATATTTGAAGAATATGAAAAGGTATCAGAAAAATATAGTTTCTATAGCATAGGCCAACATAAATTCTTATTAGCATGTGGACATCAAGGGGAAGCAAATTACACAGTGCAAGAAAGATCACTCCTGCCCTTCCTCTTTCTTTGTTTTCCTTTGAGGGTGAGTTAGAGTGGGGGTTCCCACAGGTTGAGAACCCTTGTACTTGACTGAAACAATATCCCAGGGAAGTATTTGCCTGCTCAGAAGAAGAGAATATAACTTGCCTGTATAAGCAAAGAAAGAAATCATAACTCATTTGAAATCTTGACATTCAGTTAGTGATGTTTCTCCTGTGCACTGTTGCCTCTGTGTGGCAGCTGAAATAAGTAGAGATGATGAAGCCCCCGCTATGGTACTGCCATATATAGATGTCTGATTTCTGCCACTTGTATCTCCTGTCACTATTCAGTCCCTGCAGTGATTTCTTAGAGGAAACTTTTCCTTAGCAGGAAAAGCAGCAGCATGTCATGGCTGGTCTGCTGTAGCTGTGTAGTGTTGCTGCTTGTGGTGCTGCTTCCAGGGTGCTCTCCTGGTGTATCGAAGCAATTATTTCTGTTGCTACTTCTGTGTTAAAGAAGGAATTGGGGGTCCAAAGCCAGAGTGGACAGATGATGTACTCAACTCAGCGTGTTTCATGTAAACTAAAAGAAGAGATCATAATTCCATGTCCCTCATTTTCTACTCTGACCCCTCTTACACATGTATGCGCGTAACTTTGCTAACCATCTACAGTGGGATGCCTGGTAATACTTATGCACATGTCAAAACACGTCTTAAACTATCTTTTTGTGTGTGTGTTTGCTGCTGTTCTTCATTTTAACTTGCAGTAAGTCTTACCTCTTCTCAGTTTTCTGTCTTGGCACTTCAGTTGCAGTATTTGTCAGCTTGTGCTAAATGATAGCAATATACTTGAGAAAGATCCGCTACTCCTATTGATCTAGTCAGTCCTGAGGGATGATGACAAAATTGTAGCAAAATCAAATGGCAATTTACCATTGTCTTTTCAGCACATCTTTGACTCAGTCTTGTCACATGTAGAACACCAGTAGTAACATTTTTAAGTGTCCTAAGTGCCAGCTTGCTTTCCTGCTTCGAAGTTCCTCGTTTAATTCACCTAAATTTGGCATCTCCCAAGGTGTTTATTTACATATCAAAAATAAAATTAAATTATCATCAATCTGTATTTTGAAAATCAGAATTTGAGTCATCTTAAGGTATCCCTAACATGGGCTAGATGGGAGGTAGTTGAAAGGAAACATATCCATGCAAAGGATCTCTATCAAGGACAGCAATTTTAAGAGCAATGGACATTCACTGTAAATGTCTTAAAAGCAATTTAGAAAAATAGTAGAATTCCTCTATTAATCCATGGCTGTCAACAGAAATCCTAACCATCGCTGCTGGCACCAAGAGCAGGTTGCTCTGTGACACATCATCATCCAGGAAATTAGGAAAGAAAATAAGAGATATGATGTCAGGGCTTAGGAACCTGAAAGAAACTGAATCCACTTTCCTCTCCTGCTTATGTAGGGAAGTGAGAACGTTTCCCTGCAATCTCAGATTCCCTGGAAGCAAAAACGCTTCCTTGAAAAGACTGAAGATTCCCTGGAAATTAAAAAAGAGCACATGAGTATGGTATGAGGAGCTTTTATGTTTTTTCTTAGAAGCTAATGGCTCCCCTGTAACTATGCGCTTTCCCTGATGCAGGCAATAAACAAAATTATTCCATGCTTTGACAATTACTCACCTAGTTTCTCTCTCGCTCCCTACTATGAAATAGGCTTGAAAGCCAGGACTGATTGTTTCCTATTACTTCTTATCTCAAGCTTTTTGAGTCTTTTGGTTCAAATATTTTAAATATTTGTTTAATTTTCTTCAAGAAAGGAGCTAGACTAGACTAGAAAGTTAAGGAGAAGTGGCTATAGTTGACCTTTTTTTCCCTAAGGTAAGCCAATATCCTCATGCTTTCATGTCCTCAGATTAAAGAGTTTAAGAAAGAAATGCCAAATATCACCTATCTGCGATAGTTATGACTTCTCATTTCTACTAGTTCTTGAAGTTGTGTATATAAAATAACATATATAATATGTATCAAGTGTTTACTGGGAAAATAAGTCGTTTTCCCTGGAATGTATTCAAAGTTCAGTGCATCCAGGTACTCTTTTATAAATAACACCACTCGGGGTTTGGTTTTTTTTAGCAGGGGATGAAGATCAGTACTTTAAATGGTTCATATGAAAATAAGGATTGTAATTCCTACCAGCTTATAGCTGTGAGTGTTTCTGTCAGTTTGGTATGACTAATTTGCTGACAGCAACTCCCAACCTCTTGGCTTTGTGGGCTTCTGACACATGCCTGGAGAAGTAAGGTGGGATTAACTGCACCAGCTCTTAAAAAGCTTTATTCTGAGCATGGAAAAGTTCTCCTCAGGTTGAACTCCTCCGGAAAACAACATGCATTCCAGCACTGGAGCTTTCTGTAAGGGGACATAGGATGAAGCTTCAACAACATTCATGCACGTTACAGTTGCACATGCTGCGTTATATTTATTGCTGTTCACTGCTGTGTTTGTGCAGAATTATTTATTTCCTTTATTTTTTTTAACTCAACTCTCAGTATTTTTCAGGGGTTTAGTTTCCAGTGTTGCCCATGTCTCTCACAACATGCTCTTTTTAAACTATGATTTTGTTGCGTTCCTCTATCAAACTGAAGCCTATAATCTGCAATGTGAATTGGCCAGGTGCCACACACAGCAGATGGACTTGAGCATGTTTCTGCCAAGGAGCTAGCATGTGCACCAAGCTCTGTGCATGTGGCATCCGTTTCCTAACCAACATGTCAAAACAGCTGTCTGTGGAGGACTTCTGCATCTGTACTGACAGGATCTGCCAGAAGTCCTGTAATTTGGAGTGTGGTTTCTATCTGAATAGTTCAAACAGTTTTAATGTGCACAGACCTGGAGCAATGGTCTCTGAGCTCTGTGTGATTTACACCAGTTTATAGGAGAATAATCCGGCAGGATGGTGAGGGTTTGTGTCTGATGTGCATCCATTTAGCTGTGTTTATAAAGGCCCTGAAGAAGCGAGGAGAGGGGGAGTTGAATCTGGTTTGGTAGCTATTTTAGAATGGGTTTAGAAGTTTCTGGCACTGGTAAATGGTAGTGGAATGTAAAAAGCCATTTGGATGAGTGGGAAGTTCCAGAAGATTTCAAGGGAAACAGTTGCAGCCATAGCTGGTCTGAAAGGAAAGGGGCATCAGCAGCAACAGGAAGGTCCTGAGGGAGACAATGCAGATTATTCCTGTTCAGTGAAGCTCCTGAGCTTGGTGGGAAGCAGCTTCTTCAGTCACGTTCCCTGCAATTTTATGTAAGCTAGAGTGCTTTCCTGCTTGGCCTTCACCTCATTCATAGGTTGTTGGTTTTAGCAGTTGCCCTGATTTTTGTCTTTCATAGGGCTTTTCTCTTAATGAATAAACAAAAGTTGAAGAACTCATTCCAGAAAGTATTTTTATTCCTCTGTTTTATTAATCTAGCACTGCCTGTCTGACCTTTTGTTTCTGTCACAAATAATCACTTCCATTTTCTCAGACATTATGAAATGGCTGTAATAAAGGTATAGCACTTGCCCTTTGGAAGAGACAAGAAAGCCATTTCTGACTGTAGCTACATCTTGCAGTGAAGTTAGAAATGTCTTGGGACCTTTCCCCAGTAAAAGTTGAAATAATTGCTCTATTCTGGATGGTTTTTTTTTTAACTTACTGTTCTTGTGCTTTTCCTCTCAAAGACCAAATGGCATTTAGAATGCTGAATGTTTTATTTCCTCTTTCCTTCCCTAAAATACATGTCAATAATGTCTACTAGGCATTTCTGAAATAACCAAAAATGTATTTTTGTGATCGGTTTTGTGTTAATTTTTAAATGGCCCTTCTTGGGGTACGTAGCAGATTATCAGATCATGTGATTTTCTCTGTTACAGTACTCAGACATGTAGACTGGAAAACCGGGATGAATATTTTGTAATACAGTTGACTAACTATTGAGAGCCACACAATCATGTTCTGTTGCATAGTTTGTCTCAGCAGCACCATGGATTCTTGTGCACCCTACCACTAAACGTCAAAACATGTCCTTGTAGTACATCTTTATGTTTAAGGGATGTTAGCGGTCATTAGTGTCCAAAGAGTTCGGCTTCATTCATACTGTTTATTTCCACACCCCTCTTTCGTGGAAGTTTCAGATTCTTAGGTGACACTTCTTATTCCTACTTTGCTTATGTTTCCTGTCTTTGTAAATCCCCTGTCCTGGATTTGAGTTCAGATAGATGTAGGGTGACCATTAAATTGGTTTATATTAAAGTGAAGACTAGCTAAATGCATTGAAGCTACGTCAATATGTTGAAGCCAATACAAACCACTTGTAGGAAAACCAAATAACCTGAGGGTGCTCTTAATTTTAGATTAAGAATGCATCAAGGAATGAAGGCTAATCCATTAAACTAGAATTGTTTTGCTGTGAATCTAATGTAAGTAAATGTCAGAAAAGTAAAGATATTAGCAGCAGCTAAGCAGTTTCACTAAGATCAAGCCAAGGCTTGACCAATGTCCTTCTCATTTTTGTGGGTCTATCATCATTCTTCCTCATACAAAATTGATAAGTAACACTGGAAATAATTCAGCTCTAGATCAAAATAAAACAAGTCCTTTTGAGACTCCCCTAATGTCTGCATATAATCTATCCAAAACCACAGAACCAGATAATTATGTACAAGAAGCACTGAAAAATGTAGTAATAAAACAAGAATTTACTTTTTTCCTTTCCCAATAGATTTTTAACTCTTGGTGCTTTCTAGAACAGCAGATGAACGCCATAGGGAAGAGTGTGACTTTTAAGTCAGAAATATCCTCCTTTTTGTTGCAATTTTGCATTGCTTTTAACTATTAGCATATATAACATACAAAGAGCTGTCCCTGTGTGCCTCTGTCTTCATCTCTGAAGGCAAGAGGCACTCACCTGCTATGGGAATCTGCATCCACAGATCCCAAGCTTCACAAGAGCAGCTTCTGCTTCCCCTTTTTTTTTTATGGAGAGATGTTTTTGTAAGGAGGTCCTTATTCTGAATGTTATTTTTTCTTTTATCAGTGTTTCTAGCAGCTTCCTTTCCATTCCAGTACTACAGTGTATTCAGGCATAGCTGGGATGAGGCTCCAAACAGCCACTGCCTTTGACCAGGCATAAAGGAAGCAGTTTCCTTGGCAACCACAACCCCAGAAAGGTCCCAAAACAGCACTTCCACCTGCCTGAGATTTCTTTTTAATTTAGGAGTTTGCACATCGGCTTTGCATGGAGAATTGGCTTCTTAGGGCTTTATTCATAACATAAGTTGCTTACAGGAATCATGTACTTTTTGCATATAAATTTATACTTTGGAGTGACTAGCTTACTGGAAAGACTGTTGATTTATGTAGTGACAGCTGATGCTGCAGTAGCACGTGGTGGGATTCAGGAACGACATACAACACATGCTACAAAGATTAAAACACACATGGAGTTAAAAAAGAACCGTCTAGAGAAGAACTAGTCTGCTCCTAAGTCAGTGTTGGAAATTATGAGATCAGGGAAAGTACCAAACTTGCATATGTCTTTGGGTTTTACTAGATTTGTTAATTTTAAAGGGGAAACAGTCAAAGAGAAGGGCATTGAATGAGGAAACACTTAAACTCAATCCTCAGTGTTGAGGGATGGGTATTTTCAAAAGGAAAAGTTCACTCCTGCTTCTGGGGTCACTTGGGTCAGCTCCTGGCTGTTTTCAGACAGTTGTTGTGAGATCATTGTAGATTTAGCAGAGCTTGGCTCCATTTGCCCCATGTAGGTTGGGGTGCCCCATGGCTGCCTCTTGCCTGGGGCCATCCTGCCCCCAGCATCTGTGAGGTGTTTCTCCAGAGCGTGTCTTTAACAGACATTTAACTTCAATACTAAAATGCAATTTAAAGCCCATATGTTTCCTCAAGCTCCTGCCTTCCAAATATCATCAAAAATAGTTGTATGTGAATGGAACTGAGCCTGTGCTTCGCACCAAGGGTGCTGTGCAAATGCAAGGTTGTCTCCTTAAGCTGAAATAGCTGTGCCATGCAGGTGATACTAATTGCCCCTGCCCAGACCCTGCCTGGCAGGAAGAAATTTCAAAGACCTACAGCAATAAGGAGCTAGAGCTGGGGCATGCTGAGGTATGAGGCCATGGGGAAAGAGGTGAAGCAAATAACCTCTGAACTCCAAATGCGAGTGAAAGCAGAGCATTAGTCGTATGGGCAGCAAAGTCTGGATGAGTGAAACTCTCTCCACGGTTGGAAGCTAGAGGTGGAGGATAAAGGTGAAGGCTCAGATCAGTGGTTTTTGATGGGACAGATGTTCCTCAAAGGTATGTTACTGCCTTTTAGTGTTGTATTTTGTGTTTAGTGAGTATCCTGCCAGGGAAGCTTTTTTTGGGGTGGTGGGTTTGGTCAGTGCTGTTTCTGCTGTGAAATTCTGTGGATTTGCATGTGCAGCAGTGCTTGTCCTGTTCTTGTGGGGGCTAAACCTTACCAGAACATGCTGGGGAGAGAAAGAGACATCATCAATTTATCCTGCTTTTGGTGTTAGGCAGCTTCTTCAGCTTGAGGTCTCTGCTTCAGTAATTTGGCTGTCTCAAGACCATTTTCCTGGGTAGGTTGTCTCACTGTTAGATTTATCAGTGCTTAATTTTGTAAAAAAAAAAATTGTTTTTTTTTTTCTGTGTAAAAGATGTGTCTTTGTGCAGCACATGGACATTCCTACCCTAAGCGAAAGGGTTTTCAGTGACTGCTTTAACTAAAACCAGAAATCATGTCATATTGCTTTGTCAAAGCTGTGTTTATGTTATAAATCTCTACCTAATAGTTCCCATTTTCATGAAGTGCACCCGGAGAGAGGCTGTTCCTGCTAGTTAGCTTTATATATTGCTGTTAAAGCAGACAGCCCCTCCAGCAGCTCTGGTGGGTGCATCAGAGGCTTAGGTGCTAATCAAAGGAGCTGTGAGTGGTAAGTAAAGCTAAGCAATGTGACTGTCCCTCCTTCACACCAGTTCCCAGTACCCAATTAATGTTTCTTGAACTTGAGTGATAAGGCTCAGGGTTCACCTCTGTGTTTTAACAGGGAGAAGAAAAATTCTTCACAGCTGCAGCCGCTATTTCAATCCCTCTTTGACAGAGCTCTTTTAATATGAAGCTCTTGTCTCCCTGGCAGCGATGGATCCTGCGAGCATGGAGGTTTAAGTCATGTTGTTAAGAGATTTTTGTGACCCTATTTCTGTCGGTTTGATCCCCCAAATTAACATGTCACTTAGCTGGTGATGCTTCAGAACATAACTGGTTTTGCTGTGAATGAAGTTAACCCCAGAAGCAGGTTTCCATCACCTCCAGGTTTAAATGTCGGTATTGGGGAGAAGTTTCTTTTTCCAAGCCTGTGCTCAGACAGTGACTCTAATACCCAGCGGAAATGCTCTGTCAACAGAGAAAGACTAATGAAAAGAAAGAAGTTTTCAGGTATAGGAGGAGTTGGAGCCCTGTCAGCTCTCCAAAGCACTAGCTTGATTAGCCTCTCCCTTCCTGGTCACCTACATAACAACATTTATTCATTTTGTATAATGCTTCAGTGAAACTCCAGGGTCCTCAAGCTAAATACCAGCATATGTGATCTCTGCGTATTAATGTCTCCCTCTGGTTTACATGTCACTGAAATACTGCAAACCTGCTGGGTTGTTGGGTTATATATTTGTGAGGGAATAAATCAACGAAAATAAACTGTGTGACAGCAGTGTAATGAAGAAGCAGGCAATGATCAGCCTAATGGGAGGGTCAGAGACATAGCCCAATAAATAAGGGAGAGATGGAAATGTCCCCACAGCTAATATGTGCACATACTGTTATCTGTTTACCAGCTGAGCCCTGGCACAGCTGTAGGGAATCAGGGGGACTGTGTGCTATTGCTAACTCTGCCAAGGTTGAGAGTAATCAGTCTGAGCTCCCAGTGCTGCGCTGCTGTGTTACCCCTGACTTCTATCTCCCTCTTGCTTATCCTTTCTAGAAAAGCAAGGAAAGTGATGCTTGAGAGGAAATATGAGTTCCTTGCCTGGTTTTGTCTTTGCTTGCTACCCATGCCCTTCTGCAGGTCCTGCTTGCAATCTTGAGTAAATTGTTTGGGCAGCTATGTCCCTTTATGGACTTTGAAGAATGATAGGGACCGAGATTCCCACTTCCTCGTAAAATTGTGTTTAGTAGGGACCTTGGTTTCTAAGATTAAAATTCCACATGTATTTTTGAGTTTTGCCTCTTAATGTACAGAGAATTCTTATTGTGGTTGAGCTGGTTAGTGCCTAGCTTGGGTTTGATCTTTTTGCTGATGAAGCTGCTTGGCTGCCTTCTTCATTATAGGGGGATAATATAGGTCTTCATTAATTCTCATCATCCCAGTGTTGGTCCTTTACTCCAGCTCAGGATTGCATTCATCCTTGTTAAATATGGGAGATAATTTCAAACACAGGTTTTCAGGTAAGGGCTGACACAGCAGCAGTCTGCATCAAGTGGACAGGTGCATTAGCAGGCTTTGCATAGAACCTGAAATTTTATGTGGTGAGTGGAATGCTGGTAGAAGGATGTGGGGCTTTTGTTGTGGGTTTCTTTTTGCTTGCTTTGTTTTATTATTTTCTGAGAAACAAGGTCCACGCGAAGCTTTCTTCCTGTAACATGGCTGTGCATGATACCAGTGTGGATTTAGTCTTAACACAGATTTATCTATGTGGATATGCAATAGAATCATCAAATCATAGAATAGTTAGGGTTGGAAAGGACCTCAAGATCATCTACTTCCAACCCCCCTGCTCTGGGCAGGGACACCTCCCACTAAACCATGTCACCCAAGGCTATGTCCAACCCGGCCTTGA
>JASSUY010037470.1:0-19565 GCA_032466535.1 Forpus xanthops
TTTTTTTTTTTTTTTTTTTTTTTGCCTTTTCTTTAAAAAACAGTGTAGGAAGGAGTTTTCTGTTCAGCAGCTTTAACTACAGCTTGTAGAGTCAAAATGGAAATAGCTGTCTGATAAATTCAGCCAATTGTTTTATCTGTGTCAGCCATGCTCAAAAAGGAAATACCTTGGGTTAAGTATCAGTGTTTTAAATGGCTTTTTCTAGATGTATGACTTACTCTTTCTTATCCATGTCTTCTATCACAGAAACTGTAAAAAAATCTGACCACATCTGTATTTCTTTTTCTCTCTGTGCTCTGTTACTGAAATCCCTCTGTGTATTTTTAAACAGTGAAAAACATTATCTCTAAAATGACAAAAAAATAGCTAGTCACACTTTTCTTCTTTATTTTTTCCCTTGACAGCTAGTTTTATACACAACCTTTGCATGAGATAGTAAGTTTTCGTGCTAGAATCTTGATATTTGTAGCACCAAGTCAGTCTACGGAAATGTTTAAAAGACATTTTTTATTGTGTTAGGTCACAGAAGAACTATTTAAAGAGCCATACTTCCATGTACTTTTTGGTTATGTAGGTTGTGGAATTGCTGAATTCAATTTCAGCAAAAGCTGCTTTTAAAAGTAAAAACAAAACAAAAAAACTTCTTGGTAAAAATCAGTTTAGCAATTAAAATATTTTTTATTATTAATACGTAATGGTATTTGGTGTATTTCTTTAAAGCAGCTAGACTTATTAGTGTAGTTCATAAACATATTTTTGTATAACAAACACCCACATCCACACAACGCCAGGTTTTATGTCTTGGCTGTTCATGTCTGCTTGCTGCCTCATGCAGATGGTAGCTTCTCCTCTTGCACCTGCTTTGTCTTGAGGTGGTGAGGCCCCTGGGACACTGCACGTTGCTGCTGTAGCCATGTCACACCATTGGTGGCTCTGCCTCCCCTTTTGAGGAGTCTCCTTGTCCCCAGCAAAGCTGCTGTGGTACCTGGAGCATGGCATTTCCTAGGGGAGGCAGAGTGTGGGGTGCTAAGCAGCTGGAGGGGCTGGCTGGTGGAAAAGATGTCTCGGTGTAAAATTAATGTGTGTTTGGAAATAGCCAGTACTGTGAATTTTGTTTATGCAGGCTTGTAAGCCACACACGTGGAATCATGCTGCCTGTCACTTGCTCTGAAGCCCAGAGATTGGGGGCTTTCTGGAAGAGGATGCAAGCCCACGGCCCTCAGTATTCCTGCCCAGGATGTGCCCGTATCAATGCCGGAGGCTTGCCCATTCCTCCTGGTCTCATCCCTTCTCTCGAGCAGTGCCAGGCACGTGGGGTTGCCTGCTTGTGCCCACACAGAATGAACCAACAGAGTGGTGCATGGTCAGGCCAGCTGTACATAAAGTGTAGGCTAATGTCACCAAGCGCAAAGTTTGTGCGTTTTGCTGAAACCTTTTATCAGCATGTGGTCCTCAGATCTGGCCTGGCTAAATACTTGGACTTTTACTGCAATGCCAGGGTTCTTCCTTGTGTCTGCTAGAGCCTTAGTTCCTTAAATGTAGCAGGAGCATTTTGTGCATGAGTTACTATAGCAGAATGCACCCTGGGGCAGTAATAAGCAGTGGAAGTCCACCTACCATTTGAAAGATATAGCATATGGATATTTCAATTTAAAAAACCTTAATCTTCTTTACCATGTAGTGTGGATACTCTCAAATCTCTTGATTATTTAAGAAAAAAATAATAAAATAATAAAGTTCCTTTGCAAATCTGAAGAGATCTAGACTAAGTATACCTGCACCCTGAGCAGGTCCTTTTTCCGCACAGATTTCTCTGCTATTGTGTACCTTAGCTGTAATTTAAATTTCCTATGGCTTTGGATTGCTGACTGGGTTTTCTGCAAGAGTGCCCATGCTTACATGGTCATATATTCTGAGTGACTTTTTCACTTTTTTTTTTTTGTTTTGCTATTCTATTGATTGTTACAAGGGGATTTTCCCACACACACGCTTCTGTCATCAGTTTGATCTTTCTTCCTTGTCCCTATTTCTTTGGGTTTCTTACAGGTGGGGAAAAACTCGTAGTGCAGTTGAATTTTTTAACGCTGGTGGGAAACTAATTTAACTCTTCTGAAGGAGAAGCTCAAGATTTTTAAGTAATTAAAATACACAACAGAAAATATCCTGAAGAAAAATTACTTAAGGGTTTAAAAAGGGACAAAGTAAAGTTTGGGTTCGACTGCAAAGGAACATAAATCATGTGTGTATAAGCACAGAGGAAAAAGTTTTTATTAGTGGGTTTTAGAACAAAAATGTAGAAGAGGACTTATAGGAGGAACAAGATGGCTTGTTAATGCTGTATTATGTGGTTTCCTGTTCATAGGAGCAAATAGCAAAAGTGGTTTGGGGCTTTAAAGCTGTGGGCAAAATTGACTTTCAGAGCAATGTAGAATATGTATGCACTATCCTTCTCACAAAGAAATGACAAATTTGGCCTGTTCCACTGCAGAGAGTTCACTCCATTCCTTTCTGGTGTGGATGGGATTTTCTGTGAAGGTTTGAACTGCAAGTGAGTTGAACTGCTGTGTTGTCAGAATGGGCACACGTGCAGCACATTAGGAAATGTGTAGGTTTCTTACTGAAAAGCATGGAAAATATATAGTCTGATACCACCACAGTGACCATTAATCTTGTGACAACTGGTATTCAGTGGTACTTTTCTAATCTGGAGGAGATACAAAAATACATCCTTGGACTTTGTAGTCTCTGTGCATATGCAGATGTACACACACAGTTTCAATAACACAAGCTGACAGGTCCTGAGATGATTATGATGGTTGCCTTTGTGCTCTGCTACTGTATATAAACTGATATTTCCAGAGCTCTTACTTATCAAGTATCATGCACCTTTTGTGATTTTATTTCATATGTAGTGACCTTCCTTGTTTGCCAGGTGAGAATTGAGGCATATGCAGGCAAGAAGCTTGGGCATGTCAGTGTGGACCTGAAGTTGTTCACTGGTCCTTCAGCCACTGTCCAGGTGTTCTGGGCTGACTGAATCCTGCCCTTGCTTTCACTTCATTTATCAGCTGTGTAGTTCCCTCCTACTGCTGAGTGAGTTTCCAACCTCCATGTGTAAATCAGAACAACTCTCAGATCTCCGAAGAGACTCTGGATTAGGGGGGTTTTGTCACAAGAACCTGTCTGGTTGCTGGATGCTCACAATGCCGCAGCTCTCCCAAGAAGCTTTCTGTGCTGGAGTGGTGCCAGTGAGCCAGGGAAGCCCATTGCCCTTGGAAGGTGAGAGAGGCAAGAACAAAGGACCTCTCAGGAGGTTGTCAGAACAGCACATTCCCAAACACCTCCACTGAGGGCTTCTGGTGAACAGTGACATTTCCCGTTAACATGGCAGTTTTTGCAGTTACTGACCTCAGCTTTAAACTGTTTCCTTTTATGTGAAAGTTTTTAGTACTAGGAAGTGATTCCTGTCTGGCAGGTTCAACTTCTGCTCGCTTTCTGTGATGATGCTGGTGGTGGTGTTTGTCTGCTTTTCCTCTAATACTCTTGCTAATATCATTGATCTTACATTGTATGTGACACTGCCAAGTATCTTGAGTTTGTCTTGGGAGATAATGACACTGTTAGAGAGAAAATCCGAAAATAAAAAGCTCTACCTATTCAGCCAGACTTGTGGTGGATGTAGTGATGTACAGCTTACACTACCAAGTATCACCCTCTCTGCAGAAAATCATATGCACAGAACTAGCTGCCAAGATGTACTTTGTCACCAGTTTGGTACTAATTCTGTGGGCTCCTTTGATGTCTTTGTACAGTGTTAGGGGCAATACATGATGGTTGGTTTTCTTACATTTGACTACTTTTGAAGTGTAGGTGAGGGGAATGTACTTGCACTGAGGAGGCCTATTTTACCTAGCAGATTTTTGTGACAGTCACAAAGCAATTCTTCAGTTGAAGTGGGTTGATTTATCTGTATTTTGTTGTTGCACAGGCAGTTGTGGAGTGCTTGTCCTTCCTCAGAGTCCTGAAGTGCCAGAGGCAGCAACGTCTGAGCCAGGCACCCTCAGTAGTGGATAAATCTTCCTCCATCAACTCCTTTAAAACCCCAACAACCAAAGGGGGGGGAGAGGGAGGGGAAATGGGGGAGGCTGCCAGATGCTTTCTTCAGTCTCTTTTTGAAAGTCTCTGTGCATGGTGAAACACCAGAGTTTTCTCTGCCCTTCTAAGCGGAGCCAGCAAAACCTCTGTGGTGACAGGAGTTGCGTTCACATTGTATGCACTTCCCGGTCTAGACACTGCCTGAAGGTAAGCACCTGTGCTCTGTAGATTTAAAACTTTAGCTGCAGAGGTCTGGGGACTTCCCCCTCCCTTAGGAGCTGTGAGGGTACCCGGCTGCCAATCTGTGATGTGAGGGGCTCCCTCAGGAGCCCTCCTGTTCAGAACTGCTTGTAAGCATGTGTAAGGATGTGCATATATATGCCATGTGAGCATATGCACATGCATGTGTTTATATGTCTGTTTACAGGTGCATATGCAAGGGTTCAGCTTTTCTACTTGCACTGTGTTCAGGCAGGATTTCTGGCACACAGTGTCGCAAAGAAAACTAAAGTGAAGGAAGTGGACAACTTTGAATAGGGATTTCTCAGCCATTTCAAAATATGAGAGGAGCAGCAGTGTTTCTAGCCTTTACCTGCTCCTGGGGCAGCTGAAGTCTGTGTGATGCGCTCAGCATGAAACAGAACTGTTCCCGGAGCCATGCTCTTCAGGGTATATACAATTTCTGCGTCATTTAACCACGCTTTTGCTGCTGGTGCAGCTCAGGTGGAGTGAGCGTGTGCTGGAGGGATTGCCTCATCCAACTTTTTAATGGCAACGGTTCTGTTCTGGCATAAAATGTAAAACAGCAAAGAAGGGTATCCATTTAGGAAATCTGTTAGCAGTTTAGGAAAGCAGTCAGAGCAGAGGCACTCGTGGTGCATAGGGTCCTTCACCTCCTATGTGTGGTTTTGCGGGGTTTCTCTGGGATAGTTTGTTCCCTGAAGTGTTTTTCTGAGATACGTCCGTGCTACCTTTGCTTTTCATGCAGTAGTGGGTTTAGTTTGTATGCTTTCATGTAATTTAATTTTTGATATACTTTTCAAAAAAAAAAAAAAAGTTTTGGAAACTTTTAGCTGCCCAGAGAGCAAACCGAGCTATTTAAAATGACCTAGTGCTACACTCGTTTGTCAAAGTGAAGCCCCAAACCTGGAACTCGGGCCTTCACCCATGGTTTAGTGTGTTTCTTTCCGAGCAGTCTGTGCAGGCGAAAGATGCCGTTCTCGTAACTCCCCGGCGAACGGGTGAGGTAATGAGGTAAGGTCACGGCCCGCCGGGCTCCATCTTCTTCCGCTGGGGCTTCGAGGGGCGGCTCGAGGGGAGTCCGCTCAGAGACCTCCGGACGCCGCCGTCCGTTCCCCTCTCTGCTGGACGGGCTGGCGCTGCCCCCAGGTCCGCCCTCGTCCTCCCGGGCTCGGCGGCCGAGCGTCGGTCAGCGATAGATGTGCGGGTGCCGGAGCCACCCGAGGGGAGAAGGGGCTTCGCGTGGGCGGGGCGAGCGAGCCTCGCCGCGGGGCCGGGGTCAATGTCAGGGGCAGCCCTGCTGGTCGGGGCTGTGGTCAAGAGCGACTCTCCCGCTTCTTTCCGTGCCTGGTGATTAACGGGATTAAATGTAAGCCGTTGTGCGTTTAGCGCCAATTAGTTTCTCATCGGAGAGGTTCGTGATGGCTTTTGTCTCTCGTAATATTTTTTCACTGTTTGACTACATTTGTGGGGAGTGGAGGGAAGCGTTTCTGGAACCCAGCACGCTGCTGTCTCCTCGCCCGCTTTACAGTAGCTGTGGGCCTGTCTGAACCCAAATATGTACGATTTTCCTTTGTAGGTTTTTTGGTTGGTTAGTTGGTTTTGTTTGGTTTTTTTTTGTTTTTCTTTTTTTTTTTTTTTTTTTTTCAGCCATAAAGTTTCCAACTTAAAGAAACTGTAAAATAGCAAAAATCCTCTTTGGCAGGCTTTATGTAATCTCACTTTCCCTGAGGTCTTAAGTGGGAAGTTCACACTTTAGTTACGTGTCTTAGTCTTCATGTCCAAAGTGTGGTGTGTTTTTAAACACAAATGACACTTCAGTGACGTTTGTCGGTGATGTAATTTTTTATGGCACACGTGCAATCTCTAAGGGACGAAAGCTGGATAATACTTTCCCTTGTATGCAAATGCACATTCGAAATACATTCTTTAGCAGACTCAAATAATTAGAAGGACTGTGTGAAAATGTTCCAGGTACTTGGTGAGGCAGAGAAACACGATGGCATCAAAATGGAAAGAAACCAGAACCCAGCTGTAACTGCTTTTCAGCCTGTGTTTTTAGCACTGAAAAGGAAAATAAACACAGATGAGAAAACCTTGCAGCAGTCTGCCAGCCGCATTGTGCTCTGTCACAGGGTAGAAAACAGCAGTTGCTTGGACCTGAGACTGCTCACATGCACAGAAAGATAGGACTGACGTGGAATTGGAGTGACTGCTTTTATTGATGAGATAGTGGTACTCGCGCTGTTGAGCCTGCAAGTCACTTCATCTAAGATACTAAGTTAATGTAAAGCCTACTCTGTTTAGTATCCCACATTCATCATTGCAGAGAATGCACCTACAAAGCCATCCTTCCCCCTCTTTTTATGTCAAAGCTTGATTAGTCTGGAGTTGCTTTGTGAAGCTAAAAATCTGTAGGACTGTGAAGGAGCAAGCAGACTCTTTGGGAACTGAATTCTTCCCAAAAGAAATTTTTTGTAACCTTACTTTGATGTTATAAAAAACATCAGAAAAATAATGGTTATTCAGGATAACTTCATTGAAACTTTTATTTATTTTCAACTTGGCAAATATCGGATTTTTCTTTTTTTCATTAATAAAACTGAATTTCCCAGTCGATGTTCCTATGTGACCATTCTAGTTTTTATCAGAGGACATCTGCTCTTAAAATAGGCATAAATGAAAAATACACCCAAAAAAAAAAAAAATCATTATCTGTAGTTCGGAAATGTTACAGTTGCAGGAACAATTTTTAATTCTGATGTAGTTCTCTGTAGGTTCTCAGAGAATGTAAGTACGTGAAGGAAACATGATAGTTTCCCAGCGCAGGTAGATTATAATATCGGCAGTACCCTTGCCAGACAGCACAGCTGCTCAGATGCCCTGCAATCACACAGCAAAAACCTGAATGTCCTCACTGTGGAAACTGTATGTGTTCCAGTGCAGAACTCTATTGCACACAGCAGCATGAACACAGTACAGGTATCAAAAACTCTGCTTTCCTACTGAGAACAGCAGGAAGCATGCTGCAGTAAAGTCATGGGGGGTTATGCTTTTAAGGTTAACCATCATAAGTGGGATGTTTTTTGCAATTCATCTTACTCTTTGGTAATTATGTTGGCTGTAACTTTGACTGTGCCACTTGAAATCAAAAGGAGGGGCAGGATAGGATTGCGAACTTCTGATGTTATTGTTAAGTCTTGTGGTCACCCTGACTGGAATCAGCTTCTTGCCATCTCCTGATAGGACTGACCACAGTGGGCTGATCAGGTATTTCCAGGATAAATCAGGTTGGGAAATGACTGAGGTCTAAGTGGCTCTTCTATTCTAGAGGAAATGGATAGCTGGTTTAATACAGTAGTTATATTACCTATTAATATAATAGCTGTGTTGTTTTTGTTTTGTTTTTTTTTTTTTTTTAAAGTGGTATACTTAATGAGGAAAACTTGAAACATATTGTTAATGTCCACTAATTCAAGAATGAGCAAAAGAATAAAAAATGTTCTTCTGGTCTGAATTGGAATTTAGACAGTCAGCAAGTTACTTTCAATTTGTTTTTCAAAATGTAACTGTTGTTGTGATTTTGAAATTTATTTATAAACTGAAATGCCATATAGGACACAATTCTGTATGAAATGAATAAAAAAAAATCTGAGTCAGTGCAAACAATGCTCATCAAAGGAAACAGAAAAGGATAGAAGAAAGAAGAAAAATTGAAATGGCATCAAGAAAACAATAGCAGATGCCATTTCTTCAGCTGCCCCCACGCTTAAAATTCTACAGTTTACTTATGATAATGTCACTGTGGTTCAGTGAGAAGAAATTAGGACAAGTGACCCAAGCATAAATACTACCATTGCTTAGGGCTGAAAACAGTTGACTAATGACTTGTTTAATTAAATTAGTATACAAGTGACAGTGCTGAATCTCCACGTTCAGCTGCATAGTGCAAGCATCCTAACCCCACAAAGGCATCTTGATTAAAAAAAACCTGTTTTTTCAGCTTTTTGCTCTAAGCAGTGGAACACAGGGGTTTTGAGATAAAAATAGTTAGTCCTCTATTTTCTATTATACTTCATAAGCAGTGGAACAATTACAGCAATATAGTACAATGTTTTCACAGGTACTTTATGAGATACAACAGTAATTACAATCACTGCTATTGCTCTTCTCCCACTATTTGCGCAGAATGCGTTGTGTCCCAGGCGCAGCACATCACAGAATAAAGAATGTTACAAAGTATCTGGGGAAGTAAATGAAACAATCAGTGATTTAAGAATATGTGTTTAATTTAGAAGTTAAGGTTATTTTACCCTTGTAGAACTGAGGTGGGAGTGGTCTGAAAGACATCCGAGAAAAGGGGGCAATAGCTCATCTTGCAGCAGCCAGAAATACATGGTTCTGGCTCATTTACATTTTAGCATGGAGTATTCTGAAGACTCTTTTGGTTTGGGGTTGGAGGTTTTTTGTTTGTTTGGGTTTTTTTTGTTTGTGGTTTTGTTTTATTTTTTCTTTTGTTGTTTTTGCTGTTGTTTTCCTGAACACATAGTTAATAGAGCAATTTCTGAAACATTTATGCAGAATGAAGTATAAAGATGGAGCTTCAAAATAAACTTCCATTGTATCTTTCCAGAAACAAATGCACTACCTGTATGCATTTCAACTCTGTACACGCAAATTTTATTTAACAAAACCCATTGCTGTATTTTTATTACATTTATGCATATATAGTATCTCTAATTACAAAAATGTTAAATAAAACATTTATGGATGGAGTAACTGTGAAGAGATATGTATTAGTTATTTCTGAAATTTAAATGTACAATAGCTAATAACAATTAAAAAAAAATCCCACATTTGTGCTAAGTTGCTAATGCCAGAGGATGCTAATAAGATATTAACAGTAGTAAGTTCTGCTGTGTTCTGTCCTGGACCCCAATATCAATTTGCTGAAATGCATGAGAAAAACAGATGAAATGAATTTGCAAAATAATAAGCTTCTTGCATTTAAATACTCTTCTTAAACCTGTAAAAATTGAAAAATATTATTTCCAAATTTATTTCATTCTGGTTTTCTGAGGTGAGATGAGTCTATGAAGGAAATTGTTGTTACAGGATGGGAATACAGATACAGTGAGTGGTGATTCACAGCTGGAATAGCTACATTTTGAATTTTTTCACCTTTAACACTTGTTTATTGAAACCTGCTCCTTCAAAGCTAATCTTTATGCTGTAGGAGATAGTGACCTTGCAGAAGCTTTGCAGAAATCAGAATGTGACTACATGGCAACTACTGTAGCACAACTTTTAAAGTAACATTTTCTATTTCTTCTTCAGTTTAAGTCCTTTTTTATTTTTGAGAGAGAAAGGGAGAGATTCCTTACAATAAACGATGGTCTCTTTAAAGATATAAATGTATCTTTATAAATAATTTAGAAGGAAATAGAAAAAAAAACTTGTTTGTTTTCAAGTCGTAAAAACACTGGTGGCAGTGACTTTATCTGTAACAGAAGATCCTCCTTTTGTGGGAGGGGAGGGTAACAAGTTATAAATTAGTGAATAATTCACATTAGCACAAGTGTTTTGAAAGCGAAAAAATGGATTCTAGTATATCTACTCTATATTGGAGAAATCTAATTTTACGGTCCTTTTTAGTGCAGTAGAAAGTTTTACCTTTGGAAAGATACTTTAGTGTTAACATGCGGTATCAATATAACTGCTTTCTTCGCTTTTATACTGCAATGCTTTATCCTTGCATTTGAAGGTAAATAAACAAGCCGAGGGAAGGAAAGAATAGTTAAAGTTGTTGGGTTCTGTAAGCAGCTTACTTTTTCTTGGAGATTTCTGTGCCTTGAATGGGATGTACTAAATCCAAATGTTAAAGGCCTAATGTCACTGCCAGATGAGAGGTTGTAGGAGAGGGGTGTGTTTAAGGGATGGAGAAGAATCTGCTTTAGATATCAAACAAACAAGGGCTAGTTTCCCGAGGCAGTCCTATACAAGTAGGCTCTCATTCCTCAGACACAAGGGGGTTTGTAGGCACGCCATCCTCTTGGACTGAATTCCCGCCACGGTTCATGTTCTCGTTTGCAATTTCCTGAACGCTTACAAAGCATTCAGTTCTCTCTGGCTTCCTTTAAAGTGAGATTACTGTTGCTTTTTTTAATGCATTTTGGAAGAGTGGCATTTTAACCAGTTTGTTGCCTGGATTCTGATTGCTTTAATCCCTGATCATCTTCCCCACAAAAAAAACCAAGGCTGCTTTAAAGAGAACTCAGGGTAAATTTTGTCATGTATGTCAAGAAGTGCAAAATGGTAACCTGGGTCACTGATATCCCCTAGTCTAACTTGTGTGCTTCCTTTTATAGTAAGTGTTGGTAACAAGCATGCTTAATTTACTTGGTTTTCACTGATGAAGTATTCTGTGGACCAGGAAAGACAAGCATGCTGCACTGAACGTTGCCCAAATGGCATCTTTTCTCGTGGTGCTCCTCTGCTGCTATCAGATCCTCCAAGCAGCAAGCTCTTCCATTGCAAAGCTCATTTTTTTTTCCTGAATACTGCTTTCCAACAAATAGTTTGCACAGCTGTCCTGTTTTAATTATATTTCTCTAAGCATGAGTCTTAGATTGAACTGTGATTATTACAACATGTGCATCTTTCTTCGTGTGCTAGAGCTTGGCCACATATGAACACAGCACAGGTGTAAGGATTGCTGACTGGCAGACACAGTGAGACACAGTCAGTCTTACTGCCTCATCCTAAACGCAGAACATTTATTTTACATCCTAAAAGAGACAGAATATTACTGTTTCTCTAGTGTGCTCCTTTTTCCACTATTTTTCTGGTTAATAATTTTTGCGCTGCTTCCAGTTTCCACTAGCAAGTTACAATATAATCCATAATACAAAAAAAGGGCCTGTTTTTGTGTTGCCAGTAACTCTGCATTGCCATCTTTGAGAATTTAAATTATACTTCTTGACCTTTTTGCCCTACCCTTCCCTGACTCCAAAGTAATCCCTTGAAATAATTTCAATAGTAAGGAACTCATCTTTGGAATTACACAGGTAATATTTTGATGGCACATACAATAGTTTGAAAGATACTGTCAAATTGATATTTAATTTTAATACTGTCAATGTTGTATTTTTAGATTACTCATACATCTGGAAAACTATGATGAGGGCTAGAAACCAACCAGCTCTATAGTGGCCTTATATATATTCTAGTTATCACACCACACAAAAGAATACAGAAAAAACAGCTATTAAATGATGTTTTGAAAGCATAGGAAATTTTCCATGGCCTAGGAAAGGGAATCTTCTGTCTTGTGTGAATTTATAAGGTGATATTGATTGTCTGAATGCTGACACTGGAAGTGCATTGGGTTTGGTTCTCGATGCTTGCTGAGTAACATTTCTGTCTAACCTGTCATCTTAGTGTTAGTCTGTGCCGACAATTTCTTTATTATTCAGGATTTAAGGAGACTCCCAGCCAACAAAATGCTACTGCTCTTCAAATAATTCTGAATTCTGTTCACCTTATCTATAGAAATTTTTTTACACCTCCCTTAAGGAGAATGAGGTGGGAGGTAGGAACGGAGCTGAAGGTGGTGTTGGGGTAGGAGACAGAAACTTAGGCTGAAGACTTCCATGCATGCTAGCAGCTGAGTTGGGTTTGCTTTGCCACTCTGCCTCTTTCAATCCCCCATGCAACAGGCAATTAAAGTGAGTAAGTATGAAGTTAGAAGGTTGGAGGCGTTTTCAACTAACACCACAAGTAAGGCTTTTCTTTATCTTCCTGGGAGACGTGTGCCAACCCGCTGTGATCAGGTAGTCTGAAGGCTGGCTGCCAAAGGAATAACCTCAGATGGAAAGAAGAAGATCCTGTCATAGCTCCAAGGCAAGGGCTCTCTGGCGATGGCAAGCATGGCAATCCAGAGAGTTTAAAGGTTTTCATAGGTGGTGCCTTTTTTTACTCATATGAGCACAGATAGTTGTGTGTGATGATGCTCATTTATTCTGCATTAGTAAAAGATGAGATAACCAAACCAGCAGAAAAACCAGATAGTCACATACTACAAGATGTTTTGGAAGCTTAAGTGCCAACCCATGGCCTCTGAAATGTAGCTCAGCCCCTGCAGGATTCATGAGCACTCGCAGAGGTCTGTAGACGTGCCAGAACCACACTGGCATCTGAACTACTTGTGTCTTTATGCTGTGCTCCTTGAAGATCTGGGTTTAGGATGGCTTTCTGCACAGAGCGCAGTCACTAAAGTGCTTGCGTCAGCATCAGAGGTGAGCCCTCCACCAGCTGGCATGCAGCAGAGAAGCATCCCAGTGCATCTATGTCAACCAACATGTGCTGCTGAGGTACCACGCTTTATGATGGCCTGAAATGTATATATTAGCTTGGGTGATCATGTGGTCTTGTACCCAGCCTGAATGCATATGTGAGTTGCTAATGGGTCAAGCTTAAGAACAAAAGTGGAATAAATAAGAAAACATCTAAACTTCATACCTTTGTAAAATTATGAATTGAAAAGTTTCCTGCCACCCGCTGTTACATCATTTGGTCAAGTAAATGAAGGCAGCAGCTCAAGGAGTTTTCTTACCAGGATCAGACTTTGAACACAAGAGGCTTAGACTGCATCAAGTTTCTTGCATTCATTTATATTTGGAAAAGCAGAAATCCAAGTCAGTAATCTCACACATCTTAGAAAGGAAGAGCATTTGGCTGGGATGTCTTGTTATTAAATGGAGATGAGCCTGCGGTGTAGGAAATCCCTGCAGGGTAGGTGGGATTTTAATGTTCCAGGATTGTAATTCAAGGAAATTTGAGGATTATATTACCTCAGTAATTAAAATCCTACAGTGCAAAACTTCGTGGCGCATTTGTGGTGAGCATCACTTGGAGCAGCAGGGGGACCCATACAGAAACTGTGGTGGCATTTGAGACTTGTGGAGAGAAGACATGCACTACCCAGAATAAAAACTTTCTAGTAAAGTGAGACAGAAATAGAATATGTTACCTTATTCACATTTTTTTACAGGGTGGACTTTTAGTAATAATTTAATGGAGATACTGCATTCTGTCAACAAATCCTGCCTTTAAATAGGAGTTTGGAGTATTCTCAGGGGCATTTTGGTTGCATGCATGCTAATATCTGTTATCCTTCATGGAACAGCCTAACCTGTGCAGTTATCATGGTGAGATCAGTGTATTCACAACATCTGCATTTTGTGGATGTTAGTAAAATCTGTGTTGCCATTTTTTAATTTTTAGGGAACCACGTTCCACAGCATTATCCTCCAGCTGTCTTCTGTATATGCAATCACTTTATTTAAGGTGGTACCTCAGCCTTTCTCACTTGCACCTTTCTGTTTCTTTCTGGTAAGAAATACTGCTAGAGTCCTGACTTTAGTACAGCCAACACTGTATGTATGGTAAATCTTCTGGTAAAGAAGCATAGTGAGAATGTTGGGTAAAATTAGACGACTTCTAATTGTTCATTATGGGTACATTTTACACTGCATGAGCTAAGCCCTTGCTGACATAGCCCTCCATCCTGTGGTGACTCACTGTTCCTTCCCATGGCATGTGGGGTTCTCACCATCTTCCAAAATGGCTGGTGTGATGTGTGCATGCTTCAATTGTCCTTTGCACGACCCCCCTATTCCCACACTACCTGTTCCTTGCCAGAAATGAACTATTAGAAGTCTGGGGAGAAAAGCAGAGAGGCCTTACCCTCTGGAAACCAACAGCTGGTGACACAAAGAAACGCATGCAAGGTGCACAGTTATGGCCTGGGAAAGTTACCTGAACAGAAGCATAGAAGATGAAGATAGCAGACCAGGTGTGGCAAGGTCAGAAGAGGAGCTGTCTGACGGATTGAAATGCTGAGGGTTTGGACAATGTCTCTATCTGTGTGGAGGGAGGGAGGCAAGGAGGGAGAAGCGCACTGTGTAAGGAGTGTATGGAGAGGATATGGGGCACAGCCTGGAGGTGAGGCACCCAGAGCTCCTAGAGTGGCAGTGAGCTGCTGCCTGTGGAGCAGTACTGCACAGGGTGGTGAGGAGGAGTGATGAGAAGAACCTGTGTTTCATCATGAGCTAGTGGCCAGATAGCCACAAGAGAGGATGTCAGCATCACTTGATCTGGGGAGAGGAGAAAGCAGCAAATCTGATGAAGAGGTTTCACCTCCAGCTCTTGGCTCATCCCACCCTGGAGGATTCAGAACCAGCACCTGGCAGGGCCTCAGCTTTTCACTCCAGGGACTTGGCGGCCCAGAGGGGCAACAAATGTGGCACAAGTTGTTGTGGGCTGGCTTAGAGACTGAGGACATGGCTCATTAGAGACTCTGAACAATCCAGGCTTTGATGAGTTAGAATATATTTTGAACTGTTAAGAGTAACCATAGATAAGTTAAGCATCGTCCCTTGTAAACCCTTATAGATACTGCTGAGCACTTCTCCCGATGCAGGCTGGCCACCTGCGTCGGAATGAGTGTGAATTTTAGTCAGTAAGTACAAAAGCCTGAGACTCATGCAGTGGGGGGGGGGGGCAGAGCCTCTGCGGGGACGCCTGCAGAGAGTGAGCCTGCCACCTCGCACTGCGATGATGCTGCTTGGAGCTGGTTTTCTAATGTCTTTACAGGGTTGTTGCACCACATATATATATAAGATCATGTAATTAGAAGAATGTTAGCTGCATAAATATATTGGTATAACTTAGCGTGTTAGGCCTGACTGCAAGTCACGATGAAACTAAGCAAAGAGAAGAGTTAAGAACAAGCTGTAAATAAGCCGTCCTTGGGCCAGCTGGAAAGTCCTGAATAATTGCAGGATCTTGATAAAGGAGGGACGAAAGGAGCTGTACATCTGTGGAATGTCCTGAGAGATAGAGGGGAGACGAAGGGAGCTGTATGTCTGCCGCATGTCCCAAAAGCTGAAGGTAAATGAGCCTTGGCAGAAGTTCCTGTTGCCAACAAGATACAGATCCAGGAAAGAATCTTCCAATTAACAATTGGACTTGTGTGTGTGGACAGCAGGTGGTAGCCAATAATGAGTAGAATAATAGCGCGTGGACAGCTAGTGTGTGCGTGTAACAATGTATAAATACGGGTTTGTAGCGTAATAAATGGAGCTTGTTCTATCACTCATATTGAGTCAACTAACTGCTCCACCACCACCCTCTGGACTCTTTGTCACTACGGGTAACCCTCACCCTACCTCGGGTAACCCTTATCCCCGACAAACTGCAACAACAGGTCACCCCTAGCCTGCCCCGAAGGAGGACCACAGGTGGGGTGGGTGCTCTACGTCTGATTGCAGATATGCCACCAAAGGCACTGTGGCTCAGGGACGGCTGGGAGAAGGGTCTCACGACCCTTGTCCTTCCTGTCCCCTTTCTCACAGCAGCCCTTCCTCAGCTACGTTTCATTTAAAATTCTATTATGGCCTTACCTGGGAAGTACATCACTGTTGCAGTCATTTACAAACTTTGTTTTAAGCACAGGCCACCATCTTGAGGGTGCTTCAGCAGACATGGGCCATGTACTAGTGCTGCAGGAGCACAAGTTTATCTTGCCATGCCGTAGCCTTGCCTCAAGCCATGGTGCATGGGGTAGTCCTTAATGGAGGCTAGCAGAACTGGTGTCTGTAGTTTGGTATGCTTTCTAATTTGTGGGGCAAGAGTTCATTGTCTAAGTTTGAAGAGAGTTTCAATGATACCTCATGCTGCTGGTTATGATGCTTACATGATGCTTTAAAAAGTTAATTTGGTTATTTAGTAGCAAGACTTCCTTAATGCTAGCGACGATACATGACACGCAGAGCTAAATACACTTGTTCTATTATTTTTTTAAATTAGCAAAACAGTGCTAAAATGTTGAAAATCTTTTCCTAGTAAGTCATATGTGATTAATTTTAATGACAGAAATTACAAAGGCCAAAAGTTTCTGACACTCCATAAATCCCTCATAGTGAGTTCATGCAATGATAAGCCCCATTTATAATGCAGCCGTGGTAATAACTCATTTGCCATCTGATCCATCATGCTGTCTCAATCTTACGAGTAAGTTAGCAGGCTGGGGATGGAGCCTCATTGGTCCAGCAAGCAGTGGGTGCTCTGCTCTTGAGTCTGGGAGTGCTGCTATCCAGCAAAGCTGGGGCAGGCCACTGTTTCCATAGCTAGAGGCTAAGAGATAGCAGTCATCTGCTGCTTTTGGAAGTGAGGGAGGGAAATTACAGATGATAAAGTTCACCGTTTTTATTAGTGTAAATAATGTAATTTATTGCTCGCATACAGGACCTGGTGGATTGTTTCCCAAGTTACACTGTTTACTCAAAGCACAGTTTGACTTTATAATCTTCAGTGCATTACTAAAAATGTTGAAAAACAAACTTGTCCCTGAAATGGAAAAGGTGAAAAATGAAAACCTGAGGAGCAGAGTTAGTCAGGTTTTCATTGTTTGAATTGTTCTCTTGGCTTCTCTTACCCCTACAAGAGGATAATCTCATGCAAGAAACTTCAGTGTGTACCTTTTTTCTCTTATATTTGCTATTATTTCTGAAATCCTGGCTACCATGCTTGAAGTATGACCATATAGGTAAGTGAAAAATGCGCAATTAAAAACCAGAATGTTCAGGTAACAACAGCGTCCAATGGTGACATGGACTATTAAATCAGAGAATTGAGTCAAGTTTTTACTTTGTAGTTCTATATTGCAGAGATATCCTTAAACTCAGCAGATAATATTTGATTTAGGAAGTAAAAGTACTATGCTGTTCCATGGAAAGAAACACTTTTTGTGGCGGAAAGGATGGGAGGAGCTCAAGAAAGGCCTGCACAGCTGACTGTGTACAGGTTTTGCTGAACAGCTTGCATGGAGTGATGCTCTTTCAGCCTCAGCTGTAACTGTGAAGTCAAATAGTCACATACAATGCAAAACTGACCTCCGAAATCTTAGGAAACTATTTTTTGATGTATTATGATAGTGAAGAACAGATTCTAGAGGTCTAACTTACAGTAAGTTTCCTGTCTTCAACATGGAGGCTTTCCTTTACTTAAAAAGGGGGACGAGAAAGCTGTGTAGCATGAACTGGTCTTACATGGTCTGCTGATTTACACCAGTTGTTGGTATAGAGGTGCAAGTGCGCCTGTACTACACAACACATGCTGCTTGCTCTCACACTCCAAGTGTGTAATTTCCAGGTCACAGCCAGAGCAAAATTACAATACCTCCCTCTTAGTTTTGTGTTCTGAGTAGAGCAGACTGATAGAAAGGAGGCGCAGGACAGGAGGATGTAGATGATTTTAGCTGGCATCCAAAACGGTTTTCTGAACAAGTGCTGCATTTCTGAGAATGAGGTGTGAATGCAAAAAGCCCTGAGCAGGCTGTGTGCTTCCCTATTTTCCAGAAACACATCAAACTCATTTTGGGCAGGAAGAGATTTTCTGAACTGTGACTGCTGCAATTGAGATCTGTTCCCCGCTGTGGCCTTCTGCAGTTCACGAATGGGTTTCTGAGCTTGGACACCTAAGGCCCATTTCCCCATTCCTGCCCAGTTTAAGAAAAAGTTCTTGTTTACTGCATGGAAATATAAATGAAATTAGAGCAGCTCCTGCGCAGCAGTCTCTTTCAGACAAATACTCAGTTGAGGAAAAATCACTGCAGAGGCAGAGGACTTCATTTAAATAAATGAATCGTAGAATTTGTTGCCAGTTGCTTCTGTCTGACTTTGATGTTAATCAAAGTTTTTCTGTTTGTGTCACTATAATGCTGTACTATTATTTTCAAAAACTATTTACAGCTTTTAAGAAACCAATTTTAAGACACATTAAGTACTAAAGAAACTAGAATACATGCAATATTTAATTAGTGCAATATTGCAATACTTGCACATGTGTGAAACATTACAAATTAGTTGCTTATCATTTGGAAGAAATTTTTAGTTTTATTGATTATATGGGCTTACAGCATCTGAATTTTTAACTTTCTAATATATGAAGGTGTTATCAATCATTCTGTTTTCTTTAAAAGGGAAATAATGTACAAAAATAATCTTTTAATACTGATAAGGTTAAAGGATCAAATATTTAGAAGTTAGGCAGTGCAGATATAACATTAAATGTTCATCTTTAATAATGTGTTATATTAGTCTTAAATAACGTATCACTATATTCTGTTGCAAGTTACTTCTAAAAAACCTTTAAAATAACCATTAGCATGTAGTGTTCCTTGTCTCAGACTTGGATATTTTCCAAGTCTCAGTTCTAAAAGCTGTCCGGGTGGGAAGGAAACTTGGTGACGTGAAAACTGTGATCCTAGGTGGGTTAACGCAAACACAGTATTTGAAGTCAGGGCTAGAAACAAGTCTGAACCTGGAAGAGCTGAGCTCCACAAGGGTCTCGGTTCCTGGTACTGTCTGGCTGCAGTGAGGTCCGAGGGGACACTCAGTGAACAGACAGCTCTGGTTTCAAACCATGGAGGAATTTTGGATTCATGAATAAAGCTGATGAAACAGTATTCACTGGATGAAAGTCTAGATTTGGACAATTGCAGACTTTTTTACTTGCAATGCAATACTGCAGTATACACTATCAAAGATTTGGTCTGTACTGTGTATATTTAAAATTCAAGCACTACTTTGTTTTGGACTGTGTTTATATCTTACATATCAGCTCAACATAAAATCTGGTTTAAAGACTAGATGTATCAAAGGGCAATTATGAAAAAGATTTTTTTTGTGGTCCAACTCAGTATATAACTTTATGTAGTTGCTATACAGTTTTAACATGATAGAGTTTTTTTTTTTTTAAATGCTGTGAAAAATCACAGAAATAACTAGCTCTAAAGAAAAAAATTGAAGTACTTAGAACAATAAAACCCAATGTTAAAATTGCCCAGGCATTTAATTAATAATTTGAACAGTGTGCAGTGAATGAGACGGAAATATGCAGAAAAGCTTTGGTTCAGCAAAACATGTGCTTAACCTCAAATGCATGGTTATGTCCTCTAGATTTAGGATTATTCTCATTTAAAGCTAAGCACAGCTTAAATCTTCACCAGGTGGTGGCTGGGGCATTCAGCCTTGCTTGTGGGCACACATTGACTGGCACTCCCAAAGCTGGCGTTGAGTTATTAGAGGGGCACATGTCACTGCAACAGGGAGTACTTTGGTTCGTAGTGAACAGTGTATGAGTGAAAAAGCATGGAGCGGTAATTT